>JARHVA010008113.1:0-27500 GCA_037957365.1 Torreya grandis
TTTTCTTTCTAGCTCATTTCAGTCAGTTTAGAATGTAATTAAATAAAATACAAAGAGGTTAAAAATATCTATTTAATTTTTAATCATAATTAAGTGGATAAAATTTACTATATCAACAAATAAAAAAATTTAGTCTATAATATTTTAATTGAATCTGGATGGTCTTTAAATAAGTCTTCCAAAAGGAAAATTGATGGAAAACATGTTGCTTTTCAAAATAACTTCAGACTAATACGTCATTATTAAATTAAATAATACATTAAATTTATCTAAGTATGGAAATGTAATTATTTTATCTTAGTAAATGTGTGAAAAATATTATAATAAAAAATCTTCCTTCGTGAATTTATTTAGGGCATTTTAGAACCCATTTTTTAAACCAAAAACTATAGTAAACAAATTAATGTTCTAAACTGCTATTTTTCTATCATGAATTTTTTTTATTCCCTTCCTACATATAATGTAAAGGTGATTTATGTTATTTTGATATTAAATTTAAGGTGGAATCATTAAATTGATATATTATCCTTCTCAAGTAATTATTATATGTCATCTCTCCAACATTTTTATAGCTAGAATAGTTGTACTAGGGGTAGTATTTGAATTGTTTATTATGATAAATTTTGTATTTAGTCACAATAAAATAAAATGTGACCATTGTACTCTTTACATAGCCTAGGAAATAATTTTAAAACATTATTCCAAAGTAAAATACCCATATTGAGACCTTTGTGTAATAACAATTTTACTTATTCTAGGAGGCTATAGTGAGTGGTAGAATAAGTAAAAAATTTGTTACATAATGTTGGACATATATAGCTCAAAAAACCTTCACATACTAGAGTATCTCATGTTAACCCTTGTAATAATCTAGCTATACTTCAACAAATTATTGGTTGCAATATAACCCCAAAACCATTGTCATAAAGCTAAATGATGAAGGCTAGTTGCCTTCACAATAAAAAATAAAACTTGTTTTAGTAAGGGTGGATTGCATCTAACCTAGATTATGATTATTAAAGTTTTCATATTAAATATTCTGGTAGTTCTAGAAGTGATCATGATTACTAGATATTAAAGCAAATTAGGGTGACTTTCCTTAATAAGAGTTCTATTCACTAAACTTAGGGTGTCCTCCCTTGTGCCTATAGCACTATTTTATGTTTGATAACTTTTTAGTAAACATGGATGAATAGTATACATGAAAACATAATTAATTATTAGGAGGTAACTTGTATTTTACCCCTAATGAATGTTATTATACACATCTGAGTCAACCTTTGTCATTGATGGAGACACACTCAAGAGATAGAGCTTCTATGAGTAGTGTAATATTAGAGTTGTTGAGACTTATAAATTACTTACATAAAATTATTTTAGTTTCCTTCATAATTTTTTTTACACTCGTATGTACACTTATGCAATAATACTTTTGGGTTAACAAACACACCTTAGTATGTCAAGGTGTTTTATAAAAATGATTATTTTGAGTGTGTTGTTTGGTATTAATTATTGACATCTAGATCTTATAGAAGATTAATTTATTTGTGATAGTTAATTTTTTGTGGCTTAGATTTCCAACCCTTTTAGTGATGAAATTTCATGGAGGAGACTCTTCAAAATTACAAGGTGAACTACATCTAACTCTAATTTTGAGGATAAAATATATAACTTGTCCAAGATGTTGGGGGCATCAATTCCTAGGTCATATGATAGGTTAGGGTTGTCTCATAATACTTCCTCATGTTATATAATATTTTTTCTAAATTACTTATATATAACATTTAAATAAAATTATTGGGATCAATCTATGTTTTGAATATTTTTAACCCTAATATTAGTTATATTGATGGTAGTTTTTCTTGAGATGAATATTGAAAACCTTCCTTGATATTTCAAAATCCCTAGTGGCATTATTTTTGTAGTAAAATAATAGGGACTTATCCCTTCATATTCCTAAGGGTGGTAGACCTGCCAATTGTAACTATACCCTAAGTTAACTATTGTAATTAATTATGTATGTTGACACTAGAAGAATGTTATATTGTCCACTTCCACAAAATAAATCAAATAAAATATAACTAAAATAGACCATCTTATTAAGATATCTTATTAGTTTTATTGTTCCTTCTTGTAATAAGGAATATGAGTAGATATTAAAATGGAATCTCATGCATTGTGATAATATTGATACCAATTCTTGAAATTAGCTCTTACTTAAATATATTTATATTCAATGATTATGGGAAGTCTTGTTGTGGGTCTAAAAAAAATTAACACATTTAATTAATTTTATGTCTCAGAATTATTATTGTGACATTGGATGGGTGGGTACAACAATTAAGTAATTAGGCATAATTGAATTAACTAAACCAGGAATAATACTTAGGCTTTCATGATGAAAATTTTGGGCATTATATTTTGGTATCAAATCATGGGTTCATCATTGAGAAAAATGGGGAAATTAACACATATTTTAGTTATCTTTTCTAGTAGACATAAATTAGGTTGTGTGATATAAGAATTATCCTTGATGGGTGGAATATCATTCATGGGATATTTATGATACTTTTATTATATTGAGATACCATGTGTGGGGATGTACCCCTTTTTATTATTAAATTTTATAGTAGTTGTGATTCATGATTGGTCATATATTAAAAACCACAGAGAAAAACATGTATTGTTTAGGGGATACTTTTGAGACACTAAGATAGTATGCACTGGTATGCATGATTTATATTATTGATTTGATAACAATAGTGATGTATGATTGATTAGTGATATGGGTTTATAGAGAAAACATGTATTAAATTTATGACTGATGAGATGACTTTGATCCTTGTGTACTACCAATGTATGTATTATTGTTGTGTTTTGATGTATTTGTATTATTTTATAATTTTTTTGGAAACTAATTTGGAATAATTTTATATGAGTTATTTATATGTTTCCTTATAATTTTAATAATTACTATATGTATGTAAGTGAAACATCTTTTTTAACCCTTTGTACCATCATGTATTTTTATGAAATATTTGGAACAATCTCATCTCCTCAAAAATAACTATGTTACTGTATACTCATGGATTATGTGATCAATTGAAAAAATGTCAGTTGTAGTGTATGGATAATCTATACCAATGTAAATATGAATGTACTTATTATGCACCATTTACTTCTAGTGCCCATATGAAACTATTGAATAATGTAAATTCCATCCTTGCAATCTAACCTTGTGATAAGCACTTTATGTTCTAACCTTATGAAATTTATTTTGGAGGAATATGGAGGATGATATTACTACTGATGCTTTATGTCCTTTTCCACTCAGGTGGATACTTAATCCATATAATGAAAGTGATTTTAATTTTTTTTATCGTGATATGTTTTAATTTTATTTCAAATTTTGATTGATAATCTAAGTTGATTTTGAAACTAACACTGATTTCTTTTAGTATTTACTTGCTAAGGTTATTTAACCATTTATTATTTGTAATGATTCTAATTTAAATTTGAATTTTATCCATTTTACTAATGACACTCTTTTTGTGCCACTTGGCTCTTGACTTATTTAAATTATTATGTTAAATATTTTTTGATTTTCTTTCATTGATTAAAATGTCAGTTTCTTTTATGTTTAAATGTGGATAACTGTATGCCTTATGAGTGTATGGTGAAAAAGATTATATCTTGAAAAATAAATATTAGATGATATGAACAAACTTGTGGGGTAATTATTGAGCCCATCCTTCCACCTACCTAATGTGGTAGTTTCATACAAGATCTCTTTAGAGTACTTGCTTTCCTATTTTTATTTAGAGGTTTAAGAAAGATATTATTGAAAGGTTTAAAAATGATTTTCTTGGGAGATCTAAAGAGGATTTTATTTAGAGTTATAAATAGTATTTTATTTATAGTTCTAAGGAGGATTTTATTAGGAGTTATAAGAATAAAATTAACATTATAACTATAAATTAATTGCACTTCTATTTCATTTCTCTAAAATTTTCATTTAGATTTCATTCAAATTTATGCAGTGAAATCTCACCATAAAAGGTCACTTATCATTGATGAATATGATCATAAAAAATAATTTAACTTTTGTTAGACTTACTACATTTCATAAATTATTTAACATCATAAATTCTTAAGGTAGCAGTTGGCATACAATAGAATATGGATATCAATATGACAATAAGGGAACTACTAAGGAAAATTGGCATGAACTAATTGACTCAAAACCTATAAGATATTATAAAATTATAATTTCAAATATAACACACATTTAATAAATAAAAATATCTCCAAATTTAATAATTTTATTCAATGTAATAATAAAAAATCTTATTTAGGAATTTATAATGAAAATAAAAATTGTATTAAAAGTTATGGTGTGTTAACGCTTATATGAAAATTTTGATAAAATTAAGCTTTTTAAAGGACATTATGGAAATTAAAGCATTAATTGACTATTTTTATTAACCTTGTGGCTCAAAAAACACACAAAAAAATATTTTTTGGTATTGTAATTATGCATGTTTGAGTGATATTACTAGATTTACAACTAACTTTATCTATATCTATATATATATATATCTATATCTATATATATATATATATATATATATATATATATATATATATATATATATATATATATATATATATATATATATATATAGATATATATATATAGATATATATATATATATATATATATATATATATATATATATATATATATATATATATATATCTATATATATATATATAGGAAGTGCATTTATTTTTTACACTTAATTTTTTTCTAAAAAAATAAGGAGGAAAGTTTTATAAGGGGAATAATATAATACCCCTTGTATTGATCCATTATTTCCTATCTGAATTTGATGTGTTTATCACATTCGTAACCCCTAGTGTGTGAAGAAATTTTAACTCTTTTCCCTCCTTGTACAAATGAGTAAGCACTTTATATTAGGTTAAGGAGGTTTAAGTAAATTTAGATTAACCCAAATTAATCTATATTATATAATTTTTAAAACTCTAGAAAATCAAAAATAAAAGAGTTCATATACCTTCTAGGAACACTATGAGCTCTAACTACTAGCCTTATTTGGTGGGATAAGAACATAGCCCATGTTTAGTTGCATTATACAACTATTTAGAGTGTGTAAGTATATGTATGAGAGAATTAATTAAGTTTTAATAATATCATGTAGGAATGTAAGTAAAATTAATGAACGTTTGTAAGAAATGTGTAAGATTAGGTTTACTTAGACAAGTAAATTGATGTGGACATTATAAAAAAAGTATGGGCCTTATAAGTGAGAGTGTCATTAAATTAATAAGATTAGGTGGAAATTTTGTGAAGGAGAAAATCTCTTTAATTTACAATGTTTTGACCATTTTAGGAGATGTTGGGGTTTCTTGTTTGAGGAAGGAGCTTGGAGTGATTGAAAAGAGTGTTTGGAGACTGAAGGTAAATTACATTTTCCCCATTTATGTAACTTTTGTCCTCTAAACTTAATTGTAGAATATTTATTTTACCTAGTTGAATATAAACTTGTGTTAATATTATAGAGTTTAGTTAAATATAAATTAATATCTCTAAAGTGTGAAATGTTTGCATCCTTTGATTTTTATACTTATAAACCTATGAATGTTCTTAAAAACTAAGATGGTAATCAAATTATAATGAGGATAATAAAAATACTATAGATTTGTGTATATATGTGTGTATTTATATAAAAAATATTAAGATGTACATTACAAGTTAAATGACCTAAGCTTAGATCCTAAAAATAGGCAAATGGTATCTATTTTCCATACCCAAATGGGTATGTATTTGTTCATCTATGTATGTTTGTATACTTAATTAAATAAAATAAGACTTGAATATAATAATAATCTAATAACTTTAAAATAAATTTTACTACAAGAAAATAAAATTTGATCTCAATGTTTTTATTATTTATACTATTAAAATGGGTCGATTTAGGGTTTGACCCTACCTGACCCATGGTTTTGAATAATAGAGGAAAGGGATGACATTTCCATCCCCTACACCTTTGTTAAAGTAAGATTAAGACTAGAACAGTCCCAACCATGGTCATCATATATTATGAGAGTGGTTTAAGCACCCATTAAGGGAAATACAAGTAGGAAGAAGGGGTGCAATGTGATCCACACCCATGCAATATAATTATAAAAAATTATGCTAGAATATGAGCCTTGATTTAAGTTTGACTCTCCATCAAAGCATATCAAGAAAGGGGTGTTTATCAAACATTATATTTTTAAGTGCTTGGTAAATATATATGTAAATTTTAGATTCATACACAAACCATTAGAATAAATTTGATAAATATTTGATGAAATTTAATTCAATCAAATTTAATTGATGAGTTTGAATCATAAATATTCAACGTTTCAATCTATGCCAAACTGAAAGATTTTAAACAAGGTTTGGATAGCCATCAAACAATCATTGAAAGTGGATAATTTTTCAATTTAGAAATTTGAGCCTCTATTTGAAGGCATGCAAATGCAAATTATTTGACAAATTAAAATAAGTCTACTCTTTTTCTCAAAATTTTAATTATACAAATCAATAATATAAACAAGAGTGATTTTGGATTCTATTGATAAAGCCTTAGAGATAGCCTAGAAAATTTGTTTAGTCAATTTAATAATATTTTATAACACTTTCCCAACCCTTGAAAACTCCGGTAACTTTGGAACTTGGTATTTATAACCCTAAAAATATAATTTAAAAGTGTTTCTTGGTTAAGTGTGGTTCACCTTGTGAAAGACACATGCATTAGTTTGTACACATATATATTTTTCACCATGTAAGATTTCTTTGTTTTTTATTTACATTTATTCATATAGTTATAGTGGATGATGGTTGTAAACATGTCAATTGCATGAATGAATTTCATTGAACTATTCTTGAAACAAATTATATTACATGGTTTTAGTTAAAGTGAAAAACACAAATTTAATCATTTAAATGCCAATAAAACTTGAAACTTGAAGTGAATTGTTTTATATGTTTTTTTTCTTGATTATATGATGTATGAAATTTAAGAGGATCTATGTTAAATTTTTCTCCTATAAATTTTATAGATTATGCTTAGAAAACATTACATATGAATGGGTAAAATAGGTGACCCTAAAAATCTATAGAAATCGATTATAATTTTTTCAAAACCAAGGTAATTTAAATACATGAATAATATGTTACACTAAAATGTACGTAGATTTTTTTAATTCAAAAAAATACAATGAAATAAAAACAATTTTTAAGAGAAAATAAATGAGTGAAAAGTAGACCATTTTAGTGATTGAGATAAAAGTATTTGTGAACTACTATTCACAAAATAGAGGTCATAAAAAATAATTATATATTAAAATGAGTTAGTTAAAAAAGAGAGAGAATAATGTACTACAAGAACACCTAATTCATAACAATATAAATGAATTTTAATAAAACATGATAAATGGAGAATATTTGGTGGAATTAGATCTTAAAAATCAATGGTTAAACATGATTGACCTGTAATGGTATTGAGATATTAGATGCTCCAAGAGCTCCAATGCTTAGCCCTTATGAATATTGCTTAGAAATAAAGAGTTACAAGAAAATCATTCAAATTTATGAGACATTAGTTAATAAAATAGTTTTTCTAGTTTTAATATAATTTAGTTAAAAAGTAATAATTGTGTCAATAAAAACAAATCAAAATTTAAATAAATGTGTAAGTATTATTGAGTCAAGATTAAATAGTTTTATAACCAAAACTTACTATTAAAATATGTTGGATTTTAAAATATATTTCTCAAATAATGTATTAGTTTGTTTATTAATCTAGCTCATTAATTTTGATTTAGAATGTAATTACATTAAATATTCAAAAGTTAAATTTGTCTAATATAATATTTAAAATATTATTAAAATATCTAAAATTTACTATTTAAAAAATTAAATAATATAATTTTTGAACATTTTAACTAAATTTACATAGTTTTTAAATTAGTTCGGTAAAAGAGAAATTATTGGGTAACTTTCAACTTGTCAAAACCACTTCAAAATAATAGGTCATTATTCAATTAAATCATACATTTAATAAAATTTATCTAATGATAGAAATTTACTCACTATAACTTAGTAAACATTTGAAAACTATTATAACATTATTTTGTCTCTTTAATGAATTTATTTTAGTACATTTCCAAACCTCTTTTGTAAACTAGAAGTTATACTAAAATTTATTTTTTTTTTAAAAAAATGTTCTAAATCATTGCTTTTTTGTTGTGACTTTTTAGCATTCCCTTCCTAGGTACAATATATAGGTGATTCCTTATGTTATTTTGATATTAAATGGAAGGTGGAATTGTTAAATTAATATGGTAGCCATTTTAGGTAATTATTAGATGTCCTTTCTCTAGTTCTTTTCTAGCCTAGAATAGTTGCACTAGGGTTAGTGTTTGAATCATTTATTATGAGAATTGTTGTGTTCAGTCACTATAAACTAGTTGATGACTATTTTACCTTTTTTATAGCTTATAAATTGATTTTAAAACCCTAGTCTAAAGTAAAATACCTACATCATGACCTTTTGGATATCGGGTTAGATGTTTTTAGGAGGCTACTAGTAAGCACTAAAGTATGTCAAACTCTTGTTACCTAGTGTTACACTTAGACATTTCAATGAATCTTGCTCTTCATACTAGGGTATCTCATGTTAACCACTGGTAGCTTTTATAATTATGTTTGGGCCCATTAATGCATGAAATGTAACTTGTAAGGGTAACTATGTAACCATAGTTATAAAGTTGAATAATGAAGGTCGATTACCTTCATAATAGAATTGACAATAGTTTTTGTAATGGGTTGACTAAATCCATCCTTAAATATACTTAAGAAGGTGTCCATAAAAAATATGTAGGTAGTTTGGGAAGTGAACATGGACACTAGATAGTAACCTTTCGAGAAATTTTCCTTGGCGTGAGTTCTAGTTACTAACCTTAGGGTATCCTTCCTTGTGCCTATAGCATTATTTCATATTTTCTAACTTTGTAGTATGCATGGATGAATAGCATGTGTGAATCTAACTAGTCATTAGGTGGTAACCTGCATTATAACCCTAATGATTGATCTTAGATACTTATGACTCAACCATTTTCATCAATAGAGACACTTTTGAGAGATGAAGCTTCTCTAAGTAGTGTAAAGTTATTATTAATAATTATCAATTAGTTATGTCAAATTAATGTATGTTCTTTTATCTTTTTTTAAAAATATTTATATATACTCTTATGCATATTGGTCAAGCATACACACATTAGGATGTCAAAGTGTTTTATGAAAAGGATTTTTGTGAGTGTGTGATTGCTCTTGAGTATTAACATCTAGATATTATAGAATCTCACTTGAGTTTTAATAATTCTTTCTTTATTAGTTTAGATTTTTAACCCTTTTTTTGATAATTTCTCATGGAGGATATGCTTTACAAGTTCAAGGATTGAATTATATCTAATCTTAATTATGAGGAATAGATAAATAGGTTAACCAATATTTAGGGTAATTAGGTCCTTGGTCATATTATAGGTTACGGTTTCCTCTTCATCTTTCCTCACATTAAATTAGGATGCTTTTGTTGAATTGCTTACATATAGTTTAAATTGAATAAAATTAATGGGATCGATATATGATTTGAATATTGTTGATCCCTATATAAAATTTATTTGTATCGATGTTAGCTATCTTGAGATGAATATATTATTATAAAACTTCTTTTATATTGTGTTCTCCCTAAGAATGATGTTTGTGTATTAATTTAGTAGGCTATTCTCCCTTAGTAAACCTCAATAATTATCAATTATAATTTATTGCATGTAACAAATTTATGTATACAAAGGCACAAAACAAATATCTTAGCTTTATTTTATGATTTTTCAACTATTTAATCAAAAAATTATTTATATCTAAAATAATAACTTAAAATTAATTAAAAAAGCTAAACAAATTAGGGAGAATGTTTTAAATTTGAAAAAAAATATCTTATGTTTTATTTTCTAATTGTGCATGAGACTTAAAGTTTATTTTTATTACCTTTAAATTTATCTTTTCTATTTTCCCATCATAAACAAACAAAAGTTTAACTTTAACTATGACTAAATGCATTTTTTCAATGGAATTGAAAATATAAAACAAATTTTAAATATTTGATCAAAATAATCTTCAATTATGATTATTTACATATAACTAATTTATTTTTACCAAGCCAAAAAATAAAACTCTTACATTTATTTTATTATTGTTCAATTGTTTAGTTAAAAAACTATTTGTATCTAAGAAAATAAAAAGATAAAATTAATTTAATAAACTTTTAGATATAATGCAATGTTTAATTTTTATTTAAAAGTAAACATCTCTTTTTTTAGGAAAAAAAACACAAGTTTTATTTTCTAACTCTACTTTATCTTAAACAAAACCTATCTTAACATTCTAAGACTAAACACCTTTTATATTCCCTGGACCATAGTCAAAAAAGTGTTTGAATCTTATTATCTAAAATAACTTCAAGTTATATTTAATTATTTTATAATCCCTAGGGTGATATTTCTGTATTGATTTAGTGGGGACTTCTCCCTTAGTAATCTTTAGGGTGGTAGCCCTACCAATTGTATTTGTAGCCTAAGTTGACTATTTATTTTACGTGTGTATATTGACACTAAAAGAATGCTAATTTATTTTATTAAACAAAAAATTAAATAAAATATAATTAAAATATATCATCTTATTAAAATATATTAGTGTTATTTTTTTCTTTCGTAATAATGAAAATGAGTTGGCACTAAATTGACTCTCATATGACGTGGTAATATCGGAAGTTGTAATCAAACTTATCTCTCACCTAAAAATGTTCATATTATGTAATAATGAGAAGTCTTATTTTAGGTATAAAAATAAAAAAAAATTAATTAAACTATTTGATTAATTTTTTTGTCACACTTTTTATTCTAATATTGTATAATTGATTATAAAAGTTAAGTAATTAAGCAATATTAAATTAACTAAATAAAAAAATCTTAAGTTTTTAGATTGAAAATTTTGAACATGACATAGTGCACTTTTTACCTCTATTAACTCTAAACAAAAAATATTTTATTAAACAATAAAAAAAATTCTTTTAACTAAGACTATCAAGACATATATAATTAAGTAATTGTGCACAATCACCATGCAAAAATCTTGATTATCACTAATTATAACTAAAAATATATTAAATAATAAGTTAAAAGAATGATAAAGTGTATGTTAAATTAAAATATAAAATGTATATTTTATCCACTAAAATAAATAATTAAAATCCACCACATAATGATTTCATGGATCGACATCTTCAAATATATATATATTTTATTTAACATTAACATCTTTAAATATATAATTAGTTTGTGACACATTGACTAAGGATTTTAATACTCTAATTAAAATTAGAAACAAAAAATCAATTAAAAACATATTGCCAAAATAATCATCAATTATAATTGTGAATCAAGGAATTTAACTCAAGAGAGGATGGTTAGTATGGTGTTAGTCCCAAAATGAAAACAAAATGAAAGAAACATACTAACTAGCATAAATTTCTAGGTCTAGATAGTAGGGATATCTTATTTAACAAACATTAATAAAAAACACAACTAAAATACAAAATAAACCTCTTTTACCTTCCTTGGATGCTCCAAAATGCTTGTTGTAGTGGCTTTATCGGCTTGTGCTCATGAAGTCCTTCGAAATGGAAGCTTGTATACCTCCATTTATCCTTGGCACCTTTAGCTTGTGGCTTGGCTTGGAATCAATTTGGAATTGTAACACTACTTTCTTGAAGCTTTTGGAACTATTTATGATTTATAACTTTACATAATCATGTGTTCAAATTCATGTGGTGAGTCCTCTTATTTATAAATTTTTTAGAATGTCTAGAATCACCCTGAACCATCCATCCTAAGATTGAGATGTGTGGTTAAGGATTAATTAATTTTTTAAAATTAATTTTATAATTATCTTCATCATGAAATTGGAAGAAAGGGCAATTAAGAGGCATGAAGGGCATCATGGAAGGCATTGATGACGCATGGAGGGCATGAATCCTAATATTTGTGGCATTTATGGCCTAGGGATGTCTTCCCAAGAAATGAGGTCACCTAATGATGGATATATTCAATATCCATTTCCAAAAATAAGTTTTCAACAAGTTTCCATGGAATTCTTATTTAACCCTTGATTTGAGTTAATTAGCTCTTAAGCATGTTTAAGCACTTTGTGCATAAATTACTCAAATTGGTCAAAATGCCTTGTTATTGGTCCAAAACTTTATTGGATTAGAATTAGAAGGTGATGTCAGATGCATTGGATTCATTATCCCATTTAGGATGTTGCTAACAACAAATAATAAAGGCATATGTCTCATGCAAGATATTTGATAGGAAAGATCAATCTAGAACACCTAGATGCACAATTAGCATTTTAACTCAGAATGATCTGATCAAAGTTAGCTGGGCCATAAATTATATTTCCCCATTTAAGGATACCCTGGCCAAAATCAAAACTTGAATATGCTATTTTTACATCGTTTATCATGTTTTAGTGTTTTTAAAACCAAATTGTGCATTTTGGGTAGAAAATAGCTAAAAGATTGGTTAGAGGTTATTGATGGCCAGATTTAGGTGTCTACAGTTTACCCATATTTGGGAAGGTGTTGTAAGCTATAAGCAAAATAACATCTTCTTAAATAATTAAAAGGTCCTATATTATTACAACTACAATGATGATAAACTAACTGCATGATTCACCCTTGAGGGAATGATGGGCACAAGTAAGTTAGCATACGGTCCCTCAAAAATAAATAATTAAAATGAGGGGACCAAATAAAGAAAATATGATGGGGTGAAAACAAAATGATATTTAAAAAGTAGTCAAAATCACTAAGAATTCAAGTGGGATGATGCATAATGGTTTTCCCAAAGGTGGTTATAAACATTTTACCTTTATAGTGGCAACATGGTATGATAACATAATGATTTGACCAAAGGTGGTTATAATCATTGAGAAGATGGAGTTGCCCTAGTTAGGATAGATAAAGAAGATAATAACATACCTATGTATAGGTCTAAAAAGTAATGTGGTGACAACATAATAATTTGCCCAAAGGAAATTATAATCATTGAGAAATATAGGTGGGATGGTGTGCAATGATTTTCCCAAAGGTCGTTATAATTATTAGACCCTAATTATAAAAAACATGATAAACTTGGTTGAGGAGGATGATAACTTAATACAGAGGGTAATGATGAATTGGAATAACCTACCATTAGGGAGATGCTTGTTCGAACTAATAAAGATTGAAATTATTTCATTTCTAATTACTCTATTTGGGATATTATTAGGATAAAATCAAGATGTTAATGTCGAAGAGATGCCACCATTGTTGAATAGAATTATTGAAGTTGAGGTTTGTTGTAGCACATGTTGGTAGGCATCATGGTATAACATCATGAGGGCTTGGCTGAAATAAGCATAAGGACTGACTCTCAGAATCCAATACTCAATAGAAAATAATGCACTAATAATAAAAACCATGATGACAATGTAAACATATGAATATGGATAGATTCAAGTATAAGTGTGGGCAAGGAATCACCCAATGTACACACATAAATTGAATCCAGGCAATAGTGTTGTAAACAAATAAGTAGACAAACAAATAAAATAAGTATAAAAAAATAAACAAACAATGCAATAGAAACCATACAAACATTACACCTAGAAAAATCGGTGACAACTTAACAAATAAAAAAAATGAGGGAATAGAATAAAAAGAAGGGTGTGGTCAAGTTGTCTCCATATGCATGAGGCAAGTGGATGCTGCCTACATAGTTCCATGGATGTAATATCGAATAAAAAACATTAGGTCAAATGTAGTTCTTCCAAAGAATGGGAAGAATGTGATAACTAAGGAAAACAAATAGAATAGATCTGATAGAATAATATGAATGGTCTTGAAAAATGGCAAGGGCATGAGAGAAAAAGGCCAAAAAGGATGAGGAAAATAAATGACAAGTGATTTGTTTATAACTTAGTAAGGGTTCCAAAAATCCTTAAGGCAAAGAAGTGGTTAATGCTTTTGTTCTTTTCTAACAAATTTTCAAATATTTTTAGAATTTTTTGAAGTATCTCAACTTGATCAAGAATGATGAGCAAATAAATGGTTCAAGCTCATAAAATGGTGAGAGAATTTAAACTAAGGTTGCTCAAAAAATGGTGAGAGCATTCAAACTTAGGTTGCTCACAAAATGGTGAGAGTGTGGTGGAAAGGTTGACTGAGCTAACCTCAACAAATATTGAGCTTTGCCTATATAGTCCCAGAGTAGGACCTTAAGTCAATATAGGTCCAACCTTACAGTGGAGAAATTTGACTAGTGTAGTAGTCAATTCAAACAAAACAGCCACAATTGGTAAAAAAGCATAGTATGAAATAGGAGGTGGCAAGCTGGTATGTCAAGGCTTAATGTTTCCCCTAGTTTTCCCATATGTAGTTATAACTAGGACATAATGGCATAGGTCAATGGTACTAATTTTACCAAAGGTGTTTAAAATTAGTAGTAAGATTAGTGGTAAGAAAGGAATAACAAATGAAGGATGTAACTACCAAAACTTCTATCATACTATCCCAAAATATGATCTCTACCTAAAGTAATTAAACCAACTGATGAAACTGATTAGATACCTTGATGCTGAAACTACATAATGAATGGAAAAAACCAAGGTTAAATGAGCTAGGCTTTAGAACACATTGGACTGATAGGTCAGAAGCAAAAAGTGGATACAGTGAAGAGGATAGATAAGGATGGCATTTATACAAAGAAGAATAGTAATAAAATGGCATAACTAAATGGTATTTATAGATAATGCACCTCAGTGCTCAAGCATAGTACCACTTGAGATGAATAATATATATTAGCTTCAAAAGTTCATCTATGTCTAGTGTGGCAAGCTTGTATGCCTCTTATCCATAATCTGTAGTAATGATGAAAGGCCCTACCTAGTTTGGTTTGAATTTCCCTTTATGCTTCTTCTCAACCATGGTATTATTTTGGTCTTTTTTAGGAAAAAGATCACCATTTTCAAATGTTTGATATTTAACACACCAATTATAGTGGCCTTTGAGTCAATTTTAATATGATTGAAAATTATTGAGTGTGGCTATGAATTTCTCATCAAGTAGGTTTAGCTCTTAAAGGCAAGATACTCGATAGTCATGATCATCCAGGACATGCTTGAAAGAGATGTGCAGTGAAGGAAATTAGACCTCAATGGGAAGGATGGATTTAGTACCTTAAATAAGTGAGTATGGAGTGGCTTCTATTGGGGTACGATGATTGGTATGGTATTCCTAAAGGGTAGGGAATATCTATAGGTGCTAGTCATGACCAGTATCATTGATAATATTTTTGAAAATATTAATAATTGTTTTATTATAGCCTTAGCTTGGCCATTACCTTGAGGGTAATATGATGTAGAAAAATGTTTTATGATGTTATATTTAGTACATAGATGGTCTACATCCTTGTTCTTGAATGATCCCATATTATCAGATATAATTTTAGAGTTGATATCATAGTAGTAAATGAGATGGTTGAAAATGAATTTGGAAATTTACTTTCCAATCACGTAAGTGAGGGGTATAACTTCAACCCACTTAGTGAAATATTTGGGGGCAATAAAGATATGTTTATGACTGTTAGATGAAGTAGGTTTAATCTTCTGAATGAGATCAAGTCCCCATGTAGAAAATAGCCATGGTATCAACATCATTTTTAGATTTTTTATTGGGGCATGAATCAAAGTAGCATGCCATTGACATTTGTCACACTTTTTTACATATGCCACAACATCTATATCCATTTTGAGCCAATAATAACTAGTACACAAGAGATTTTTATATAAGACTACCCCACTAGAATAAGTGCCACATTCTCCTTCATGAACTTCTCTTAATGCTAGTATAGACTCTACCAAAGCTAAATAATGAAGCAGAGTTCCATCAAAAATATGATGGTAAAGGGTGGATCTAAGTACAATATAATGAGTGGAATGATGAATGAAGGCTTTGGTTTTTTTTTAGATAGGTTAGGTGGTATAAATTGGTCATGAAGGTAGTTGTAGAGGTTTGAGTACCAGATAGAATTAGGATCAAAAATATCACAAATCATTGAAATGGTTGAAGGTTCATGAGTTGATGCTAAAAAATGCTTGATGAGGAACTGATACTCTCTAAATTTATCTATTTATTGAATCAAAGATCCAATAGTAGCAATGACATCTATAGTTTTGTTACTAGCCCTTGGTATGTGCTCAAATTGAATATTGGCAATTTGTTGCTTAAGAGTGTTGACCAAGGCTTTATATGGAACCAACTTGTCATATTTGGTCTAAAAATGATCTATGACCTGATTGATGATTAACTAATAATTAACATAAACTTAGAAAAGATATATTTCCAATGCACAGCTTGTCAAAGTCTTACAAGAAGTGTTTCATACTTGGCCATGTTGTTTCTACAAAAAAAGTTGATTCTAAATGATTTAGGGATTATATACCCCTATGGTGTAATAAAAAATAGTCATATCCCAGATCCATGTGTAGTAAATAAATTATCAAAATATAGCTTCAAAGGCTACTCATCAAGGGGTGTGTCAATGACAGTCATTATGGATTCATCAAGAAATTAAAATGTGAGTGGTTGTGTGTCTATGAGAGGTGCTTTAACAAGTTGATCTACAAGAACTTGTCCCTTGATTCCTTATGATTGACATACTCTATGTCAAAATCATTGAGTATCATGATCCATTTAGCCATTTTGCCTTACAAATCTATTTTAGATAGTAGATACTTGAGTGGATCTAGTTTTGAAATGACCATGGTCTTATTATTCAACATGTAATGGCACATTTTTTGAGCTATAAAGACTATGGCGAGACAAGCTTTTTCAATAGGTGCATAGTTATGTTTATATGTAACCAAGGTATGGTTTAGGTAGTATACGGTATGCTCTTTTCCATTATCATCATGTTGAGCCAAGAGTGCCCCTAGAGCATGGTTGGTAGCTGATAGGTATAACAAGAATGGCTTTCCTAGCATAGGAGGTAATAAAATAGGTGGATAAATAAGATAATCTTTGAGTTGTTGAAAAGATGTCTGGAAGTGATCATCCCAGTTAAATGCAACTCCCTTATACAAAAGGTGTGTAAATAAATGGCACTTGTTTAATAAATGAGAGATGAAGCATCAGATTGAATGGATCTTACCCTATACAAAATAAAGTTGTTTTAAATTAGTTGGTGGTGGCATCTTAGTTATAACATGGAATTTAGCTAGATTGACTTCAATACCTTTATGAGACATGATGAAGCCAATTAATTTACTTGAACTTACACTAAACACACATATCTTTGGATTGAGTCTAACTTTGTACTCCTATAATCTTTTAAATATATTACGTAACATTGCTAGATGGTCAGCCCTAGTTTTGGATTTTCTTAATATGTCATTGATATGGTTTTCAACAATATCATGCATCATATCATGGAATATGATAGTCATGGCCCTTTGATATGTAGCTCCAACATTCTTAAGGCCAAATGGCATTACCTAATAACAAAATGTTCCCCATGAAGTGATGAATGTGGTTTTATGTTGGTCTTTTGGTGCTATTCAAATCTGGTTGTATTCTAAAAATCCATCCATGAGGGAAATCATTCCATAACCTACAATGTAGTCGATGATCATGTCAATAATAGTCAAGGTAAAATCATCTTTAGGACAAGCTTTGTTGATGTCTCAAAAATTAGTACAAATTAAAATCCCTTCAAGCTTTTTACTAATAGGTACCACATTAGAGATCCATTCTAAGAAGTCAATAGATCAAATACATCTTGCTTCTATGAGTTCTTACAACTCCTTCTTTACCAATACAACAATGTGAGGATGCATCTTACATAACTTTTGATTTACCAGTTTAGCATCAAGATTAACCATAAAGTGGTAAAAAATGAAAGTGGGGTCTAAACTTGGCATGCTAGAATAGGCCCATGCAAAGATATCTACAAATTATCTCAACATCGTTGTAAAGACATCACATTCCTCTTCAGTGAGGGATGATCCTAATTTTATCTATTTTAGGTCTGATGGAATCTTGATATTTACCTTTATTATATCTTTAACTAGAAGGATCAAACCATCTTCTATGATAGTAGGAAATGACTTGAATTGATAAATTATGTTAAGGTCCTCCATTAGGACTTGCTCTTAAAATTCTCCTAAGAATGATGAATCTGAGTCCCCTAATGGGAGATTTGGCCATGTGAAAAAAATAGTTGAAAATTCTTGAATAATTTAATCAAATACTTGTTGTTTCTCAAAGTTGAACTTAGATCCATAGGAAAGTTCATCATTGGTGGTCTCTTGGTCTAAATTTTAAGAAGAATGAACACATCTATCTAATGTTGCTTGAAATAGGTTTGTATCGCTAGACTAGCCTTTATATTTACTTTTTCCCTAGTTAGAAAGTGCCTCAAAGAGGTTTTCACTTTGGGACCTTAATGTTTTACATATTTATTTTGGCTAAGGGTGTTCACTCTCTTTCCAAAATATGTTTCACAATCCAATGTGATTAAGAATCCTAAATTTTGATCTCCTAATGAAATATTATCTCTAAGGCCTAAAAAGTCACAAAATGCCTCATCATTCTAGAACTCATCAATCATCAGATTGGATTCTTATTGGTCCTAATCTATCAGTTGGGAATAATATAATGGCAAAGGGTTATGATGAATGGCCAAGGTAAGGGTATAAATGGCATGGTTATCAAATAGGTTGGTTTCAACTAGGTCATCAAAGGTGAGGCAATGATTAGACTCTACTTCATTATCAGCATCATCATCATTAGTCATTGGCGATGGTGTTTGAATAAGATATGTGGGGTCACCTCCAAGTGGTTTAAATCTAAGTCCATAAGGTCTTTCATACTTAGTCATGGAAATTGGCTTGATGGTTCCTTGTTGATTTGGTCTAAAGCCTCTTCCTTCATAATTATGATGTTCTATGATACTATTGGGAATATGATACCTTGTACTTTTATAACAATCGGCTTGGTTATCATTGTATAACCATGATTCAACCCTTTTAAAAGGGTCAAGTTCTAGGCTAGATGCTAGTGAAAATGTGATAGGTCCCTTATCTTTTCTATTTTTCTACCAATGCATATGTGGGGTGACTTTAGGTCTCCTAAAAGTTTTTAGATTTTGAGGAATATTGGTAATATGAAATGTATCATGGGTCACATACTCTCTTGGTCCATTATCTAAAATTGTCAAATGATTAGAAGCTTCAGGAGGTGGCATGTGAGAAAAAGAATCCAAGGTATTATGATCTATGTAATTATTTGGTGAAGGATCAATAAGTATAGCCTTTCCTTTATCCCACTTGGAACTTGGATTCATGTTGTACTAATAATTATAGATTTAAAATTTGGTCTCAAGATGTTTGCAGTGTTCATATGGGTGTAAATCTATTGGAATATTCACTTCCATCCTGAGTGGGAAAACTTGATACATTGGTGCAACGTTGATGGGACTACATGAATCTCATATAACCAAGGCCTTCTTAGAATCATATTTTATGATAACTCAAGATGAAGAACATGGAAAAGTGTATTATGGAAAAGGCCCAATGATAAATGGAAAACTAATGGTGCCTTGTGATTCTCTTTCTTGATTATCATAGGCTTTGGTGGTTATTATTTCTAGCTAGAGATCTGGCATTATGTACTCAAGAAGCTTGATGAACTTTAGAGACACTATGTTGAGGTTAGATCTATTGTCTATTAGGACACATTTTGCTTTATGCCATATTATATAAACTTCTATGTGTAATGGACTATTATGGAGTGGGCCAAGGGAAGACAGATCGCTTTGGTTGAATGTGATTTGGTGGGCTGGAGCTAGGTGTCCAACCAAAGTTTGAAATTTATCAGGGGATATGTCACTAGCAATAGTGGATAGGTTCAAAAACTCATTCAATATGTTCTTTTGGATTATTGACATTCACAACAAATTTAAAATAGAAATTTATGCTAGTGTCTTTTGTAATTATTCCATAATATCAAACTTCTTGTCTTAGTTAGTAGTGAATAGTTTATTTTGAGGTTGAATGAATGATTGGATGATAGGTAAAGTGGTGGATGGTTGTGGGATTAATATAGTAATCTTTGACCTTTAAGTTATGATTACACAATCAATATTAAATACTAGACTATTATTGCTAACCAATGTTGGGAATGGTGTGGGACCAGATAGGACAAGTCTTGATTGACAGTGCACTCACATGTGGTCACGTGGCAAGGATGAGGTTTCAATATAAGGTCTAAAGGAAGAAGTCCTAGTTTTTTAGTTTGCCTATATGCACTCCTAGGTTAAAGAAGGATTATCCATGTAATTTAGTTGAATGTTTTTATTTATCAACAATCTAGGATAATTAGTGCTTGGTCTAAGATTAATGGAGATGGTATTAATGCTACCCCCTGAAATATGACCTAGAACCCTATTGTAGTCATGTGAAACTACATGGTAGGTATGTTAGTTTTTACCACTCTAAACTTGGTTTTGTACATTATTTTCTCATTGTGGGTTCTATTTCTAATTTTATTGATTCTATTGGTTCAAACTTTAATTTTGATACTATTCACTTTGTTGTTGCACTGGCTGTTGTTATTATTGTTAATTATTTTACTGCTATAGATTATTATCTCAGGGAAAGGGGTTTTGATAAATCCAAATATTTTTATTAGAAATGGAAACACCATTATCTAATGTTATCTCCCCATTATTAATATACTCTTAATTAATTACTTGATTTGGACACATCTTCATAAATATTATGCTCGTTGACCTAATGATAGTCATAGAGTTCATTTTCACAGTACCAATCAGGATAAGGAATGCCTTGTGGATAATTCTTTCATATAGGCCAACTAATTAGATTAATGGTATTAAGCTTGAAAAATATATACTCAATAGGTTCTCCCAGGTCGCTAAAGACACGATGTGTAGGCATGGTTCTCATAGGAGGAGGGGTTTACAATGGTAATAGCTACTATATTTTTTGTACAGGTCTTAGTTGTTTTTCTTGTGGTATTGGTTGGATATGTTTTTGAGTAGGAGTAAGTTGAAAAGGTGGTGTAGATGATGTTTTCACCATTTATACATGATAGAATTTGGTTATTCTATTTCCCACAACATTCCTATTATGGTTGAATTGCATCAGTCTTTCTTGGTTATTGCCTGTGCTGATTGTGATGTTGTCTATTGAATGGGATGTTGATGTTTATAATTTCCCTAATTGGTACCTTGATTTTGATTAGTTTAATTAAAATTGATGACTCCTTTATTTATGAGCACCACTCGATCAAAAAACCTTTATTGATGATTTCCTTGAAAGTATGTGCACATTGTAGTTCCAAATGATAAGCTATCTCATTATGTTAATTTTTGGTAAACACAATGGCTAATTGTTTATTTGGTAAACTATGGTTGAAATGGCTTGTAAGGGCTCTCCATCATTGTAAATAACTTACAAAACTTTCACCATCTTTTATCTTTGCTTGCGTTAAGTCCACTAATGAAATATCATGTTAGAGATTATAGGAAAAGTGTTGCACAAACTTATTAGAAAGATCATCAAAATATGTTACTAAATTTTTGCCAAACTTTAAAAACCACTCTAAGGCTTGTCTAGCCAAGCTCCTTGGAAATAATAGCAAAAGGTATATGTTGTTATATGCCACTAGTTGACATGCGACAAAGAATTCGGTCAAATGAGCCTCAGGGTCACCTTTCAGTTTGTATTTATTGAATTTTGGTGGTTCATATCCTAGAGGAAATGGTATCTATAAATACTCCATGTTGAATTGGTATGAACACATGTCATCCAATTTGAACTTTTGAATATGTTTACTAGCTTGAATGGTAGCAATTGCATCTTTCATCTGTTGTAATTCTTTGGATAGGAAACTGAAAGGAACATTGGTTTGAGGGAGAATATTGGTTTGGGTAGATGGTTGGGAGGTCACAAGTGGCACACTTAACTAGGGTATGATGGAGATACCTATTGGGGTATATTGTTTTGGTTGGGGAATGGACTAGAAATACACATACATGGATTAGGATGTACTTAAAATTACACATTTGGTTGTGCAATATTCTAGTTTAGGTTGGTGATAAAGGTTTGAATTGAAGAATATTATGGTTGGGATAGAGGGATATAACTATACTGTGCCTACTATTGTTGAAAAGGGACATGTTACCAACTAATTGAACCTTGCCATTGAGTGGGAACTTGTGGTCCAAGACCTTATCTCTAAATTTGTGGCACATTTTAAACCAATGGTTATCTATTAGGTACATGATAAATATGGGGACATCCTTATTGTATGAATCCCTATGGAGAAGTGAAAATAGGTTATAGATTTAGCATCTATCATTGACCAATATTTACACATTATTGACTAGTAATTGCTTGGTTTTGAATTCACATATTAGTCTACAACTGAATAGGCATGTTTATCATTACCTGGTGAGGTAGAACATTTATTTCTACTAATTAAAGTGGAAATGTATTTATCCCCTATTGCATTGATACACTATATTGTGATTGCTATTTTGGAATAATACTCATTACTTGGTGAGGAGGAGTATGGTTTATCACATTCTATCATTGAGGCATGACATTAACTATTATTTGATTACCTAATCTCATAGGTTGTACACTTGAGGAAGCAATTGATTGAGGTAGGGGTGTAGAAACTCCTATTCCCTGGTATGATGATCTACCCATGGGATTAACTAGAGGCACATGTTGTTGCCTAATTATTTATGTGTTAGTACCACTTTGATCAGGATTGGTTGTTATTTGCATATTGTCCACTATGTTTGTCTCACTATTATGTGTAGAGGTCAAAGACACTTATTTAATAATGGGCATATGCATCAAGTTATCTATTGAACTAGTTTGTATGAATGTCTCAGAACTCAGATTATCTTGTTTAGTTAACTCTATCAACACTCCTATTAAAGGAACTAGGTCAATAAGAGGCTTACTCACCATGTTCATTTGATTGAAATCATGTGCTAGATTTAGGTAGGTTTGATATGATGTTTGAATTTGGTTAAAGTGATCTTCCATGATGTTTTTTCCTTGATTAGATAGATTAGGGTCTTGATATGTTGTTTGGAATAGAGCCATAGGATTGCTAGAAGAAACCTGTTGATCGTAAATGATATTTTGGGGTACTCTTACTATACATGGTAAATTTTCATGGGGAAAGCCTACTGGAAACTTGGCCCCTATCTCTATGGCTTTAACCAAAATCTCATCTTTGTTCTCTAACAAATGTCACTCAAACAAAAATGGATCATATATGGGAGCTATATTAGTAGAATATGACTATTGAATAACTGACTCATCCATTATGGGTATTGTGGCTATGTATTATGTAGTTTTTTCTTGGTCTTGTTATAAATAAGGTGGTGTATTGACTAGATAATTAGCCAATAGATATAGGCTTTGTGCCCCTGATTGAGTATTATAATAGGGATAAAAATCCATCTTGTAAACAATATTATATGCATAGGGGTCTTACACCATTTCTTCTTGCACAACTACATTACTAATCCCTAGATTGTACATGAGTCCACTACAAGTGTAGGAATACATGTTGGGATCCATAGTTAATACTTTGCAATAAAAGGTCAAAGAGTTCTACAAACCCTAAAAATGATAGAATCTAAAATAGATGATTCTCTAACTTGGTCTAGATTCATCACAAGGATAAAAAGGTTTATTCAAATATTTGTGAGGAAACAAGCTAACGTGAAGTATCTAACATTTTACTATTCACACAAAAATAAGCAAGTAAATGGATCAAAAAATCAAAATGCCAAAATCTAAGGTTGAAGTGGTTCAAATAAATCTAATCTAGGAATTTAAAAGTTTCTAGGTCTTTTGGCCAAATGCGGCATCAAAATATAGGCTCAAACAAGCCATCTACTAGGACTCTTGGCCAATGCTGTCAAAAGCTAGACTTTGAAATAGATGAAAGTTTTAATCTAATGGATTTGAAACACTTCTATCAAATACTAGGAATTTGGTTCTTGGTTATGAACTTGATCAACTAAGTATAAGGTATGAAACAAAAGACACTTTTAGATATAGTTTATTTTATCACAAATAATGGTATAGAACTTGATTCTTTTGACAGACAAGCTAGACAAAATGAAAGGTATAACTGTGCTTTAGATAAAGGATTACAAAAGTACACTTGGATTGGTCTAAAAATGTAAGAACAATTTTGAATTCTATGCAAGAGGCTCTATGAAACAATATTTGAAAATTTTTGGGCATCATAACGATGCTACACTACCTAAAAGGTGTGACAAAAAAGTTTATTTCAAAAACTCTCTAAGGCAAAGACATTTTCCCACAATTTGGACAACATAACACTAATTTTATTGACTAAAAATGTTATGGTGCATAGACTCAAAGTGAAATTTTGTAGCATAAAAATGCTTAAGTCTATCAAGTGATGACAATGATTATGAGTCTTGAAGGACCTTCAAGCCAAATTTGAAATTAAACATAAGTTACCTCAATTGGACAACCCACTTACCACATCAACCTTATGAGCTTATAAAGGTGCAATTATGAATTTAGATTATAAGTGAGGGACTTAAAACAACTTTGGTAAATGTCTAGGCTCAACTGGGTAGTATAACTATGACAAAGAGGATGATATAACTCTTAAGATTTGGATGAACTTTGAACAAGGAAAATTGATGATCTTATGTGGGCAACATAATTCCACTTTATTCAAAATAAAATTAGGACTATGTGTTTGGTTTGAATTGTTTATTTACACCAAGTTTTGACTTTAAAAAAGACTTTAATCTAGGACAAGACCAATTAATTAATCACTCTTTGATCCAAAACTTAGAAGTTTTGGTTGATAAATATTTCAATAGCATAGAAATAACATAGTAACAATGAATTCTCTGAGAAGAGATGTAGTATTACTCAAGATTGCAATATAAATATATGCTTATCTCTGGGAAGAGATGTCTATCTTCACATTTCGGGTTACCTCTTCATTTATATAAATTTTGAAATCATGGGGAGGATGTGGAAGGTCACCAATCTTGAGGGATATTAAGTGGTTTGACTTCCAAGATTTAAAACAATACAGAACTTGAGGAATTACTATTTTTAGAAACTTACTATTTTTAGACTACACTACTAAAATTAAAATTTGGGGCACTTCCATTGAGTTTTTAGGGGTCAAAATTCATTGAGAAAAGATCCATGACATCTCACAATTTTCTCCACATTCTTAACTTTTCAACGGTTCAAATGACGAGTCAATTAGAGCTACAATTCAAAAGTTATGGCTTCCGAAAGTTTCGTCATCAATTGGGGTGAAATTGTCACCCGAATTGTGACCTAAATTGTTGCCCAGATCACTGTTAGATTTTAAATTGACAAGTTTGATTCGTATTATTGGAATACATCAATATATGTCATTTGAGAGGATTTTAAGTGCTCATCCAAAAGTAAATACACATTATAAAGTAGGGTTTTTACACTCCCCTTATCTAAAATGACAATACTATGACATAGACCTTGAGGCGCACCTTGCACAAACATTACTTCTATGGAAAGTGGGGATTTATCTAAGATCTAAAAAGTTTTCAAACATTCTATGGGAATCAATTTCACAATGACTTTCATGCCAAACAATTCAAAAGAAAAGCATGGATTATGGGTCCATATCACTTGGCTTGTTGTAAAAAGGTCTAGTCTTTTTTGCAACCACTACATCCTATTATTTGAGCAGTGTAGTATGATGTCCAAAGTGCTAATAAATCCCATGTGTAACTCCAATTAGGATCCAAATGAAGTCAATGATAGGAGGTGAAACAGTAGGTCGAAGCTTCCCTAAATAACTTGAAAGAGGTGATGAAGTCCCCCTTACAAGCAAGGTTTACATAAAATTAAATAAATCATGAAAGTAGAAAGACTTTAGGGTCATTTTTAAGGTCACCCAAACTTTGACAAGTTTTTAGGGATTATTTTAGATGAGTTTCTTTCTAAGCCTTGGAATAGGCTACTTGCAATAGGAATGGTGCTTTTGATTCCAAGGGTTTCCTAAAGGGGACAAATGGAAGAGCATACACATAACATCCCTCTTTTTTCCAAATAAAATTTTAATCTAAATAACTAAGTAAACAAAAAAAAATTGAAAAGGTGAGTTCATTTTTAAGCCCAAATGGAAAATGAGATGGTGTTCATTTGACCCATTGGTCTTAGTTGCAAACTTTAAAAACATTCACCATAAACATCTAATTTTTTTTATTAAACACCAAAACAAGGCTCTTAATTTATTTTTAAGCATGAAAAATGTGATCTAAACATGTTTTTAACAAATTTCAAGCTTGTTCCTACAACAAAAATGTTAGCATGTCCTTTAACCTTAAAGCTCTTTTAGGTTTGAAATAATGAAGTTTAAAAAAAGAGCTCTTGGGTCTGTGTTTTAAGAAAAACATAGTGACTGACATCGGTTATATAACTGATGGCAATGAAAATTTTTAATCGATGATGGTTATCTAACTAACATCAGTTATACCAATGTGATAGATGATATGTATCTAATTGATGTCATTTTTACTAACTGATGTCGATTAAGCTATCCAATCGATGTCAGTATTACTAGTCAATGTCGGTTACTGTGTAAACCCTTAGCAAACAAAAAATGGCAAAATAAAGTTAGAAAATCAATTTACAAGAGTTTTAATGCTCTAAATGAATATTTTAAATTTGCAAACTGATCTTCTTCATTTGTGGGATGTGTCTAGTCCCACCAGCCATGTCATATGTGAATCTAAGAATTTGACTCAAGAGAAGATGGTTAGTATGGTGTTAGTTCCAAAATGAAAACAAAATGAAAGAAACACACAAACTAGCATAACATCTCTAGGCCTAGATTCTAGGGAGAGCTTAGTTAACAAACATTAATAAAACAAACAACTAAAATGTAAAATAAATCTCTTTTACCTTCCTTGGATGCTCTAAAATGCTTATTTTAGTGGCTTGCTCAGCTTGTGCTCATGAAGTCCTTTATAGTGGAAGCTTGTCTACCTCCTTTTCTCCTTGGTACCTTTGGCTACTAGCTTGGCTTGGCTTGGAATCAATTTGGCATGGTGACACTATTTTCTTAAAGTTTTTGGAACTATTTATGCATTATAACTTTGTATAATCATGTTTTTAAATTCATGTGGTGAGGCCTCCTATTTATAGATTTTTGAGAATGTCTAGAATC
>JARHVA010008113.1:32500-42500 GCA_037957365.1 Torreya grandis
TGTCTTATTCTAATGCAAGTGTCTAGTGCCTTAAATTAATCTTGTTTAAAAATGAAATGTGTTCCTATGGTTGACATTAATTCTTTAATGTGAGATATTATCCAAAGATATATATATATATATATATATATATATATATATATATATAAGTTCAACCCTCATTCATTATTCACCTAATAAATTCTTACCTCTTACAACGTAAATTTACAAATTACATTCAATCAAACACTCATGTGAGTAAAGCTTCCTTATTTTCTTCTATTTCTATATCAATGATAGTGATAACATATATATAGGTCTGAAGTATTGAAGGATCATCCCGTGAGCCATATTTGCAAAGATACAAGCTAGGCCACTCTATGTACTTACTTATAACACATTGAAAGATACACATACAAGCCAACATGTATGGGATAACTATACAAATTTAATTCCTTTTTCAGAGTATTGACTATGTAGGTAACACAAATTGTCAGAGGGGTGTTTAGGATATATCAAAATCATGCTTCCATTAAGCCATTTTTACATAGCCAATATAAAGATGAAGAACTAAGGTTTTATCATTTGAAAAGGAAGGACAATCAATGACCCAGATTTGAGTCACCAAAGTAAAGGCAACACAAAACCTAGAAGCATCTATGTGGTCACATCTAATTTCAAAATGTATTTTGAATTAGGTGCTTGTGTCTAACTTAGATAAAAGCATTAATATAACCATCTCAAGTCGATGTTGGTTTTAATAATATTATATATATTTTTTATTTATCTTAGGTGTCTTGTTTTTATCTTATTAAATAAGTTTTCCATTCCCATAGGAATAGGAAGAGTCACATTGGGAATATGAAATGCATATCTTTTTTTGGATTTTATATTGTAATGTTTGTTCTCATTCCACATTGAATCATGAAGATAATTTTGGCTTGTACCAATGTCTACTCATTGTCATTCCATCAATAAATTATCTATCCTGATAGTGGTATCAAAGCCTAAAATTTTTAATCAATTATTTTTTATATTTCTTTTCCACTTTTTTAGTCATATGGCCCTACAATTAATTGTTCTCTTTCAATTATTTGTTTATGACTAAGACAATGCGACAACATATCAACCAGTGAGGAGGACATGACATTTTGGGACCAAAAAGGCATGATAGCCCTATAGAAGGCATTTAAACTAAAGTTTAGTCTATGTTTGGAAGTATTAAGTCATTATTGAAGGTGTACCATCTCTATCAAAGGCATTTTTTCTTTTAAACCAGTTGTGTAGATTCCATTCAGAGTATGTGGAGGTGTATATCTTATTTCTATGTTCTGTGTTGTACATGGCATTGCTTGTGGAAGTATGGCTAAGTTTTGTTAATAATTTAGCTATATTATTGCTATATATTATTGATTTTTGACCTTATGTCTACTTGTAACCTACGTGGAATCTTAATAAATCCCTATTTTTAGTGAAGTAGTACATTATTTTGGTATATTGTCTAGATGTACCATCTCCAAGATTCATTTCCTAATTTGTAAGAAGGATATGGAAACCTCTAAGCATTGTCTTTGCTTATACATAGCTCCAAGAAGAGGGTTTCAACTCAAAGATTAGACTTGGCCTATTATTCAAGGAGACAATAATTTTTGGAGATTTCATACATTTTCATTTTTCTATAATATTGGAATAAAATACAAAAAGAGGAGTGGTACTTCATAATATTAATATTTTTAATTCAAAAAGTAATTTTATTCATTTCATTAAAATGCTAAATTTTAAATTTTGAAAACATTTAAATTTGAAACGATTTAAATTTGGTGTAATTTTTTCATTTTAAATTTCCTTGAGCGAGCTACTCTCATTATATTTGGAAAACAATAATAAATTTTACAAATTTAAGGAGATATAAGGAGATATGCTCTTTTACCCATTCATCACTGTCAAAAAACATTAATTCATAAAAAAAGAAAAACTAGTATATTGATGTATGAGGTTTTCTTGTTAAGTCAGTGTTAATAACAACGTGGTTCCTTTTCCCATACCACCTAGGTACCGTGTACCACTCTAATCTCATGTACCTTAAGGCCTCTTTCATCTATTGATGAGTATATCAAAAGGGATATATTCTTCCATATACCAATGGGTATATAGGAATGTCAGGTATATCAAGAGGTTTTGTATATTGTTCTAGGGGTATATAGAAAAAGGGATAATTTTGAAGTGATAAGGAACCAATTGGGCTTAACATAAACTCTAACATCCAAACTCAAAACTAAAATCTCAAAACCATGTATTCAATCAAATCTATCAATGCCAAATAATTGACTGAAAAAGATAGCTAATTAGAATGGTCTTAGAAAGTGGAGAACACACTCATATTCAATGATCTATGGTTCTATATTTGTGATGGGAATAAACAAATAGTAAAGCCAATATGGAATACAAAGGATACACATGTATGGAGGGAGAAAAAACATAAATCATTGGCCTTGATGAAGGCCTTAATTGATGGAAATGTGTTTTGTCATATTCAGGGGTGCAATACTCCATTGGAAGCATTTCAAACAATAAATAAACTATATGGTTCCCACTCAGATTTGGAATTCAATTAGTTATAGTTAAAGTTTTTCAACCTTGAGCTAACAGATGGTGATGTGATGAGATTGGATTTATAAATATCTACCATCAAGCATGATGTTAAAGTAACAAGTGTCAAAATTAACATCTATATGACCACATTCATAAAATCCCTTCTTCCCAGCTATTCAACCTACTTAGAATCTCTATAAACAAGCAATCAGTTGAAGACTCTTACATTTGATCAAGTGGTTAAAAATATGACAAAAAGAGAAAAGGCCTTTGGAATAAAAATTGAGTCCACAATAAGAAAAAGTGTGTGTTATGTCAAAGAAAATTCTTTAAAAAAATCAAATAAGGCCACATCTTATCAAAATGAAGGCAATAATAAGTATAATAAGAAGTACAAAGGAAAAGGTGATAAAAATGAAGATCAAGGTGGTCAAAAATAAAATGAAAAAAAAAAACCTCTAATACAAATGGTGTGACATAAAATGAAGTCATGAGACTCATGAATGTAGAACTCCATGGGAGAAAATTGAAGCATACCATAAGAAGAAAGAGGAAAAATTAAAGAAAACAAAATATTTAAACTTTGCACAATTCACCAGTGAATGTGTGTTTTCCAATATAGATGATGAAGTAATAGTGTCTTAGTCACATCTTCATGGTTTAATGCTTGGTTTATTGATACTTGTGCTACTCTACATATGCATTTTTGAAGAGATTTATTTAAGGGGTTCACTGAAGAAAGTTATGGTGTGGTATAGCTCATAGATAGATCAAGTCTACAACCATAAGGAAGAGGAATAATAAGGCTCAAGTGTCAAAGGCTTCTAGATTTAAAACTCTAAATTTTCCTCTACATTCCTCAATTGAAAAAAAAAATTGTTGTCCCTGGTGTTCATAAGGTAACAAGGCCATTCAATTATATTGGATAATGATGGTGTCACTATCAGAGAAAAAGTGATAATACAGTTGTCCTAAATAGATATGAGTAAGGGAAACTACTCAAACTCAAGGGTGAGCCATCAAATTCAAGGAATTATTCTCATCTCATGAAATATGAAATGTCTCCAAACATGTTGTGGCATGTAGGATTAGAGCACACTCATTATAAAAACATTCATGTATTGTAAAATAATGGTGTTGTTTACATGCTTACATTGCCCACAAAATTAGATGAAAAGTGTGAAGCTTTCATCTTGGCTAAACATGTAATAGAACCATTCCCAAATTCATAGTGGAAATTTGATAGAAAATTACAACTAGTTCACTTAGACTTGTGTTCTTTTCTAATCCTTTCCATTGGTGGTTATATGTACTTCATGTTTATTCATTAATCACTATAATAGGATGACTTGGATATACCTTCTAAAGAAAGAATCATAAGCCTTCAAGACTTTTCAAAAGTTTTAAAACATGATTGTAAATGAATCTCAAACCATCATCAAGATACTTAAGATAGACAATGGTGACAAATTAACTTCAAATAAGTTTGAATCCTATCTTGCATAAAATAGAATTAAACACAATCTCATAGTTCCTTACACTCTATAATAAAATGGAGTTATAAAAATAATGAATAGAAATATGATGAATATGGTTCATGTTATGTTGTACTATAAAGGGGTAAATATGCACTTTTTGGCTGAAGTAGCTAAAATAGCATTATACCTCCATAACACATTACCATAAATATCTCTTGAATCCAAGACTTGATATTAGATTTGTTGTGCTCATCTCCCTTCAGTGTGACATCTTCATATTTTTATATCCACTTATTATTCATTTATTCCAAAGGATAAAATAAATAAGTTGGATTATAAGAGTCAAAAATTCATTCTTTTGGGATATTCTGAATCCTCTAAGGCATACATGTTATACAATGATAAAGAGAAGAAGCTTATTGTCACGAGAATTTGTATTTTATGAGTCTATAAAGGATAAAGAGTATATTGATCATCAACTAAGTCAAATTGATAAGCATGAAAATTTTTATGTCTATAAAGAGTGATTTTGATGTTCTAGATAATGAATTGGGGACATAGTTGGGAATCTATTGATTTTATATTACCTCCTACACATGAGCTTGAAATTATTCCTAAAGGAGAGAGTGAAAATTAATCAGATATTGAATATAGACTACCAAAATAGAGGGAAAAAAGTGATGGAACTTTAAAGGATGAATTTGAAGAACCTAAAACTTATAAACGATGCCTAAATGAGCCACTCAAACTTTTAAATATGTGAAACCTGATGAAGTTGGGAAAATAGGCACAAGAGGTACACATGTATCTACATCACAATTAGACAAGTCCCTTGAAAAAATTCAAGAAATAATTGAAAATTTTACCTTGAATGATTCTCTAGAAGAAGAAATCAATTTTTTATTTGATTAAAAACCAACATCTTTCAAATAGACTGAGAATCTTGAATCTTGGAGAAAAACAATGAAAGATGACTATAATGCATTGGTCAAAAATGGGACTTGAAAATTGTTTGATCCTCCATATGGTTGTAAACCTATTGGCTATAAGTGGGACTAATGAAATAAATACAAGGTTGATGGTTTAATTAACAATAAAAAAGCAAGGCTTGTCACAAAGGTATATGCTCAAAAACAAGAAATTGACTATAATGAAACATTTTCACCTACATCAATATAGACTGCCATTTCGAGCATGCTATCTCTTATAGCTCACAACAGATATAAAGTTAACCAAATTGGCATCAAAATTACATTCCTAAATGGTAACCTCAAATAAACTATGTATATGACATAAATTGTATGATTTACAGTATATACACAAGATCACAAGATATGCAAATTAGAAAAATCATTGTATGGTTTGAAATAAGCCCCTCCAGCATGGTATTAAAAACTAGCTAAACACCTCATGAACATGAACTTAAAACATTTTGAGTTTGAATATGTAACTTTTTTCATCAAAATAGTTTTAAAAATAGCTGTATTTATGGTGGTGTATGTTGATGATTTTCTTATCACAAGGAATAATGAATGGTACATAACAAAATTCAAATCAAAGTTGATTAAAAGCTCTAAAATGAATATTTTGGGTTATCTTCATTACTACTTGGGTATTGAAGTAATTAATAAACCAAAATATTTATCCATCACTCAAGAGAATCATCTTGGTGATATTCTAATCAAGTTGAGAATGGAATATTTTAAGCCTCTCTAGATGTCCATGGAATATAATCTCAAATTGACATCTCAAGATTCAACAAATTTGGATGATGCCACTAAATACAAATAACTCATTGGAAGTCTAATTTATGTGACCATAAATTGACTATATATATCATTTATAGTTGGTGTCCTTTCAAAATTCATGAAACAACCTAGGGATAATAATTAGGTAACAATAAAAAGGGTCCTCAGATATCTCAAAGGAACACATAATTTTGGGCTCAAATACTCCAAGGTAGGAGAGTTCAAACTGGTTGGGTATTCAAATTCTAATTATGCTAGTTATCATGAAGATGAAAAGTCCAGCTTTTATTTTCTTATAAATTTAGGAACAATAGCTGTCAGTTAAAAATTTAAGAAGTAATTAGTGTCATTAATTTCTTGAGAAAAAGTAGAATATAAGGCCACTTTAGAGGCAACTAGAGAGATATTGTGGTTCGTTCTTTAATATTTGTAGGAGCAATAGGTTTTTTCAATACCTTTCATGGATAACACCACTTTTGTAATATAGATGGTAAAGAATCTAGTCTTTCACAATCGAACCAACCATATCAATACCAAATTTTATCTAATTTAGCATTATGTGAAATATGATAGTGTCAAGTTACAACATTCCCTAATAGTAGAGTAACCAATAGACATCTTGACAAAAGTGCTTGGATGAAAAAATTTTAAGAGTTCAGAGGAATATTTTATTTGACAAAGACCCATATAAATTAATGGGGGATGTAACAATATTGTATATAATTGTTATTAATCTTAGGTGTCTAGCATAGGTGTCTTTTTTTTTTGTCTTATTTAAAAATTTCTCCATTCCCTTAGGAATAAGAAGAGTCACATTGGGAATGTCAAATGAATAGCATTTTTTTGGATTTTATATTCTAATGTTTGATATCATTCCAAACTGACTCATGAAGACAATTTTGTCTTACACCAAACATTGCTCATTATCATTTTGTCAATAAATTTTCTATCCTGATACAAGTGTCCATAAATATAGAGGTACAATTTTTAGAATCAGGTGACTCATCCAGAATTTAGATCTAGTATATTATCTTTTTTATTCTAGATCCAGATCTATGTTAGTGTCAAAACTAGCTAAGTATCTTTTTTCATTATCATTGAAATATCTAACATAGCTATAATTTCTATTTTTAGTATATCTTATCATAATAAATTTAGTATATGTTATCTAAGTTTTAGAATTAATTGGTTTATTTTATAGATAGTCTACCACCTTTGGGCCTTAGGCTATTTCTACCCCTTTAACCATAGATTATGGTACCTAAATTTTAGGGTTAACATTTGGTGAACCTACCATATGAGTATTCATTTGTAAACCTATCCTAATATAGGGTTTATAACATTCTAGTGTTTTATCTTGTTGTTATGGATTTATAGATCTTGGATGTTACCCTAAGGTTTACACTCATCTAGTTACAAGTGTTTCGTATGCATACACTTATAATTTCATCATCATTGATTGGCACATTTTAGCATCGATATATATAATTTAAAATTCATCATAGGTATTTTCTACGTAGGTTGGTATACTCGACAACCTCTTTTTGTTCACTAAAATTGGGTATGAATCTTTCAATTTTTACAATTTACTATTTTTAGTAAATATTGATATACAAGGTGAGTGGTCTAATTAATTTTTGGGTTTCATCAAAAATAATATTTTATTTATAACATCTTCCTTCGATCTCTAAAATAAATTACCTTTTTATCAAAAAATTTGAATCTTTATTTGGAATATTCTAAGGTTTTGCTTGTGAAGCATTCCACATTATTTGGCCTATTTATGATTCATAATAGATCAAATTTCAAAATCCTCATATGTTTTTTTTTATAATATTTTTTATATAGATAAAAATATCTTTATTTTTACCAAAATATTGTATGGATTTTACAAATTTATTATTTTACTGTTTTTATTAAATTTAGACCTACAAGTTGTACAATGTAGTTTTGTTTCCCTATTCTTTTGGGTTCATCTCATTTCCTATTTTTTCAAAAAAACTATATAAATTTTCCAAAATACTCAACCAATAGTCTAAAATTTATATATCCTTATTTTATCATGTTAGCATTTGTACGTCTCTTCTTTCTTATTCTCATATCAATTTTTAGAACATTTAAAATGGCTAAAAATAGATTTATTCTTCCTCCTAAACCTAAGGAGAGTTATAACTACCATCCCTCTAACTAATTCCATGCTATCACTCTTTCAAAGGGTAAGATAGATGGTATATGTATGCATGTTCAATTTGAACCACCTAGGGTTTATGCTTTTGAATGTATAAAATATTAAATCAACCTTATAAAAAAGTTAATAGAAGAGTTAAAAAACAAAATCAATACTTTAGTTTAAATATCACATTGTTGGAAACTCATATTCCATATGCCCAAACCCCAAAACATGCTAGTGTTAATCATGTGTTATCATCTTCATCAACCAATGTTGTTCCAAACAAGGTTTCTTAATCAAATGAAAAGCTAAAATAGAATACATATAGAACAAGTGATTCAAATATTATACTAAAGGATACTAAGATTCCAAGTGAAATCCTAAGAGACATGCTTGGAAACAAAGTGAATCAATTACCTCCTCCACCTCCTATCAAGAAATCCAGATACTATTGTGCATATCATAATGTGCATGGGCATCATATAGATTATTATTTTACCTTAAAGAATAAAACACAAATTCACAAAGGTAGTGGTGATCATACAATTGATACATCAAGCACTAAAACTACTCGCATTATGATTACCTCTCCAAAACAAAAAGTACCAAAAAAACAAATGTGGTTACTAGAGAAAAATTTAGAGTAAATATAGTTGTAAATATCAAACAAAACAAAAAAAAGGTTAGAAAAAAATGAGATCAAGAAAAGGATACAAATTTACTTCTCAATAATGATACTTAGTTTTACAAATTGTATGGGTTTTGAAAGCAACATTTACAAAAATTTGGTTATAATGGTTAAGGGTTGGGAAAACATTCCCAAAGCATCACTCATCCTATTTACACATCTAATCAGAATAACAATCAAAGCTTGGTCTATATTGGCATTACTAATTCAAATCATTCAAACATGCATATCCCTTTTTATAAAGTAAAAGATCAAGAAGCTACAAATGAAAATGAGGTACACAAGGAATAATTCCACAAATAACAATAAATGCATTCAAATGGTAACATAAATTGTATGCCTTAATATGAAGCAATTAGTAATCACTCCTCAAACTATAAAATTATTGAACCTTGCATAAATGGTAAGCAAGGTCAAAATATCATAGTTGACCCAACTTGTGATTTCAATATATGTACTTGGTAATTCTTTACATTTATGGGATATAACATGGGACACATGAATAAAGCTATTGTATCTAATTTGTGTTGGATCTATCTAATGTAATGTCACACTTATATCAAAAGCATGCTCTATTTTACTACATATTAATCCATTTTTGACCAAATAGAATGCCAAACTCAAAAAACCATGGTTATAAGCAATAAAGGAAAATATATCTCAAACAAAGACAACAAGTACAAATTTATAAAAAGAACATGATGCACTTTATATTCTTCCATATACACATATCACACATTTAGCTCAAGAAATATTATTCACTTACCACTCCTTGATGATTCTAATCCTCCAATTGAGATCATATGGTACCTTATATAATCCCCAAATAAATGAAAAAAGAAATAAAAAAGAATAAAAAATTAAAAAAATATTTTCAGCATTTACATGTTCTATTAGCTCCTTGGCATATATGTTATTGGTTCCATGTTGATAGATGGCATATAAATGTTTTATATATACATGTGTTTCATGTATCCTTTGAGTGTGATTTAGGAATACATAGATATATGATCTCTGCACTTTCATATGTTGGGCCTTCCCTCTACTCATGTCATATGGACATTAGTCTCATTTGTATCTTTGATCATGATACATCCACGTTATATCATTTTATGTTTACTTTACATTTCCATGTTTGAGTTTATGTACTTATAAATGCATTTATCTATGCTTATATCTTTCTCAATGTACTTGACATGATATGTAATTAATTTTTTTTTCTTACACATACATCTAATGACTAGTTAATATGTTTATGTTCATTGCTTACACTTTTCCTTTATGCACTTATTTGAGTTTCTAGATTTTCTTGTTTGAGAATTTAAATAAACTCCATTGTTTACAA
>JARHVA010008113.1:47500-170000 GCA_037957365.1 Torreya grandis
AAGTGGTGATAAAGTCACACTTTTTGATTTAGCATGTTAATATCCTATGGCCATTATGTTTGTTACCTATCTTCCTCCATTTTGACCAATCCTTAAATCTATATTTTAGTGAGACCTGATTTCCCAACCTCATAATCATTACAATTCATAGACTAGAAATAATGTATTCCATATGCATAACTACCTCAAGACCATAAACCAATTAAAAAATATTGAAGCTTATAAAATATTTATAATTTTTTTGGTATGCCCAAACAATAGTAAGAATGCAATCCTCCCAATCATCCCTTTGAACATTGCATATATTCATTAGCATTTTACCCAATACTTTGTTTGAAGCCTCATCTTATCCATTTGTTTATAATGGATAGGCCATTATTTTATGCTATAATATCATTAAATTTTCTGTAAGATTATTATTTTTGTTGTTAAGGAATTGAGTGACTATGTTACTAACTAGTTTAGTTATATATCCAAACCTTGTTATGATATTCTCATATAAAAATTTAGTTGCATGCTTTGTACTAAAGTTTGGTATCACAATAGCATCTACCAATTTTATGAAATAGTCTATTGTAGTAATGATATATCTCACATTAATTCATTTAATTAGAGGAGATATAGACCCTTAAATCAATGCCCCATGTTAAAAAGGTTACTCTAATAGCATTGGAGAACCAAAAGCATCTCATCTTGATGATTTAGTTTTCACATTCTTTGTCAAACATCGTAGTGTTTTTACACTCTATGACCATCCTAAAATAAATTTTACAACCAAATATCACTTTGTAGTATCTTTATTATAGTGATTTTTCCTAAAAAATGGCCTCTTAGGACTGCTTGATGTGATTCTTGAATGAGCTATGATCATTCATGGTCCAATGCTACTCTATGTAATACATCATATTTTGCTATCTTACAGAAGAATCCATTGATGAGGCTATAAGGAAGTTCTTTGTTCAAGGAATTTCACAAAGTCCTCCATATTATCAAGGATCATAGAGAATTGAAACAAATATATATTTAGGGTTTCATTCTATATTTATTCTAGTTCTTCTCCATTTTGGAGCCTAATCAAATGATTAGGTCCCACATTCTCTCTTCCCAGACTCACATTGATCCTGAATTGGATTTCTTGAAGTAGTATCATCCACTTAGAGATTATTCTACCTTGCATAGGATTGTTAACTAAGTATTATAAGGCCTAGTTATCTATAAAAAGATCAAATGGTGTGGCCAAAATGTGATTACTAAACATTTGTATTCCCTCTATATTTTCATGTAAATTTTCTCTATACCCAATAGTTTCTTACTTATAAAGTTTATAAGATGATCTAGCCCACCATCCCCTATATACACTAAGGTAACTCTTATTAAGATATTGTAAGCATCTAGATTTACATTGAATGACTTCTTTTAATATGAAAAAACTAAGATAGGAGTTTTTTCTAATGTTTGTTTGAGTTCAATAAATGTTGTTTGAAATTTTGGTGTCTATTGAAACATTCTATATTTGCATCTTAATTTTTCAATGGCACGTAGATATTTGTATTTCCCTTGATGAACTTTATGTAATATCATATGTGACCCAAAAAGGTTCTCACCTCTATGGAACTAATTGGAGGTGGTATATCCACTATTACTTCAAATTTAGCCTAGTCAACTAGGATTCCATCACTACATAAAATGTGACCCAATAGAATATCAAAAGGTGTGAAAAATAAGCTTATATTCAGATTCAATGCAAAGTGTAGAGTTTGACAAAGATCTAGCATTAGACATAGTTTAAATAAATGATCTTTGAAAAGAAGATAAACCAATTATCCAAATAGACTTCAAGAAAATCATGAATAAAATCCTTAAACATAGTTACCATAGCCTTAGAGAAAACAAGGAGTATTCTTAAGACCAAATGGAATTACGTTTTATGAAAACTAAACACATTTTATTGAAAAAGTTATTTTGGCCTAGTCTTCCTCTATAATAGTAATTTGATGATATCGTATAAATACATCCATGAATGAATATATATTGTGGCCTAAAACTGATTTAAGAACCTCATTTATGAAGGGTATGAGAAATGGATCATTAATGTAAGCATCATTTAGTGCATAGTAATCCTCACATATCTAAATCTCATTTGTCTTCATCAGTTGTACTACCATGGGACTAACCCAATCTACCTTTTATATTAGATATATGATTTTTTCATCCTGAATGTGATCTAGATCAGCCTTCACTTTCATCTTCATGTTTGGATTCAATCTATGTGGGCACATTCTAATTGGTCTAGTGCATTATTTAAATTCAATGTACATCTCCCATAATGATGGATATACACATGTAAATTATGTGAAATTATTTGGAAATACATCCTAATAATCTTAATAGCTACAATGCAACTGAAATCTCATTATGAGCCCAATAGTCTCCCAAAGTTACAATTTTGGTTACTGACTCTATTCTAATATTTTCTTCAATTTTTTCAATGGTTCTTGATTTAATTTGTTAGATCCACTAGGTAATTACTCTTGAAGAGTTTTTTCTCCTTCTTATTCTCAAATTTTTACATTGCATAATTTATCTTCCTCAAACTATTCTATGCTTGGGATAGTTTTTTGTCTCTTTTTCTGACTCTAGTTCAAAGAAATCAATTATATCCCCATCACTATCACTAGATTATGTCATCTCATCTATAATTCTATTAAAATGTTTAATAATAGATTGCACTTTTTTATTAGGTTTATAGTTATGAATCACTAGATTCAAATCTTAAGTCACTTCTTATTATGATGTTGAGTCTATTGTAATTCCCAAATATTTTACCCATTTTTAACATAGAAAACTTTTAAATTTTTGAAATACAATGTGAAATACTATATTTTCATCTTCTAAGTAAAAAGTTTGGATAAAATCTTTTTTTACTTGTGCCCAATATTTAGTTTCCTCCTACCCTCCTAATGCATATACCATGCAGTTAGAAGTGGTGGTAGCATGTGGCTGAAAATATACACCCAGTATCTTATCTCAACACCTAATGTAAACCATATATCTACACATTTATGAGAATGTAGCTCTAGACATTAGCATTATTGAAATAATTGCCACTCTATTCTAATAGTAATCAATAGTTTGAATCATGCTTGTAGAAGTTTGCATGCTTTATCCCATTGCAACTCTTGTTTTCTATATATTACCCACCATGTCACAATAGTTCCCTTCAATTCATAATTGATTGTGTTAACTGTTTGATCTATATACAATACATGTTGATCCAACCTCAAGATAAACTTATTAATATCTTTTATTGAAGAATATTATGGCAATTAGCATTCTATAGTGAACATCATTCATAGAGGCCATACCTCATGATCTCCCCTAACCCAATTCAACCTATGCATGTCTAACTCACCAATTTTTGAAGATGTTACTTACCAAGGTAAGACATCTTGTGTAGTAAGCTCTCTATAATCCATTATTTTTTCACATGTATTATATAATAAATCTACTTTTGACTTAATTGGATATTGTACAAGTGGAGAGGTACATAAACTATCTTATCCCCTTGTTATGACTCTAATTTATTACACACTATATTTATAGCCATTTAACCATCATAAACACATTTATTGCTAATCAAGGTAGGATAATGGCTTTCATATATTTTGATGTCAATGATCTCAAAATATTCTTCCAGAATCAGCTCAATAACTTTAATTTTTACATCTTCCAAGTAAGCAATTGGCTCTACTCTCCCATAGTCTACAAGCTTAAGAGTAACATGACTGTAGCTCAAGTTTTCCCTACAAATAACCTCCCAAGTATATCTAGGAATCATGTTGACAATACTTCAAAAATCAAATACTACATTATGAATCTCAGATCTTGTGAGTTCAATGTCCATATGTGAGTCTACATCCTAAGGTTTCTTAGTTTTGAAATACTAGACCACCTTTTTGGTATGCTTTTTATCTTTGTGAACACTCCAAAATATTATGTAAGATATTGGTAATGTTCTATGAGATTTATTAATTATTTAGAGTGTTAAATAGTTTCAAAAAATCTAGTAGTCACAACAGCTTCCTATCTCATAATTCATATAATTTGTCTATACATTTATGTGTCAATAGTTGTGGCATCTACTTATGACATAGAATATTATTATACATCCTAAATAATATACGTAGATTGATACATCAAGATGTTTTATATATTGGGATTAGGATATTTATCCCATTACACTTTCATTATTTTGTGACATTTCTAATAGAGGTAACCCTTGCTCTATGTGTTGTTGTCTTGTGATTTTTTGTATGAATGTATTTTCCATAGGTTGCACATTTATCACATTTACATTGTGTATAATATTTTATTTCCTTTACTTCTCTAATATTAAGGAAATATTTAGTCTAATGTTGTACTTTAACTCTACAATAAATAAAATTCATGTCTTTGATGATTAGTGGGTCAATTTCATGTGAAGTGATTAAATTCATGACATAAATAACATTGAATGGGATAGGGAGATTGTTAATTATAATTATTATGACCTCCCTAATATCTACATTGGTACTCTCCTTTGTATCCTCTTTTAATCTATTCAAAACCCCAATCATGTCATTTTTTCCCAACAAATCCTCCTTATTTTTTTTGATGCGCATTATATCCACCATAATTTTATTAAGGTGATATTGGTGCCCAATTAGAATGTTGATGCTAAGGAATTGCATTATTCAATGAGGATTGATACTAATAATATGGAAATGATGGTGTCTAACCATCCAAACATTGGGGTTGATATTGAAGTAACAAAGGCATCCACCCATGACAACCTTGTGTCGCACTAATCATTTCCACACATGGGCTTAATATTCCCTACATATTAGTAGGTAATTATTACATTATGATTTAAAAGACATTTTTGGTGATATTTTATTTCAAATATTGTAGATCTTGACAACTCTTCTCATCATAATTGGTTAATTTAAAAAAAATCAATATAAACTCTATGATTTTTTTATTGTACTATTATAATAGATGAGACTTTTATGTTGTATGTCCTAATAATCTACCTAGTTCACAAAAATTTATTTTGATTTTAGGATAATAATTACTATGATTCCCTTCTCGACCACACTCTATACACCATAATCCCAATTTAGGTCTGTCACTTTAATGCATCTCATCTATTATCTTGAGTCTATTCTTGCCTCAACTTTGGAACCAAATATTAGAGGGTTTACATAGTCCTCAATTTATTCAACTCGTAGATAATCTGATTAAGCATCAACCTTACTCAATAATTATGACTTTATGATCAAATCAATCTTTTTCATCACAACATAAAATTTATGATCATAGTCCCATACAAATTCTCTGCTCACTACCAAATCTCCTTTAATTTTTGAATGGTCTAACTCAAGCACATATTCATTTTAAATTATATAATTAGCTACTCTTTAACTTGTTGAATATTTAGGGTTTTAGTGTAACTTTTACAAATTAAATCCAATACTCGACCTACTAAGTCTCCTATGACTTCATACTTCTTTATATCTTCAAAAGTCACTCTATAAACCTTTCATTTCATGTTGTAGGTTAACAAATATTGTTTAAGGTCTATATACCAATAATATTGCATCAAAATAATAAACATGCATGCATTAAATACCCTATTTGGTGCACTTAAAATTACTATTATCAGCTTCTATGCACTACTAACTATGAATACTGTGACAATAGGCTGATACACACTAGTACTATGACTATAGATTCTATATGGTAGTTTTTATAGGTGTCTTAAAACTAGTCTCAAAAGTGAATCCATCCTCTTTTAGACTCTTCTTATATATTTATTTCATAGTCTCTATACTAAGTTTACCAATTTTATCTTTAAATGATTCAAACTATATCATACTCTACCTTTAGTTGAACTTTGTTTTTTTTAACTATTAAAAAATTAGTCTCAAGGGATGCATACTCAACAAATGAATGATCTCTATCTTTAACTTATTTTGCCTATGATCTTAAACCTGTGAAATTTCTATGATTGTGCATAATTTCCTCTAAATAAAATTATTTACCTAGTCTAAGTAACATTTTTAATTTTATCTATGTTCTAATCCTATCCTTTAATTTCTTTGTTCTTATCTTAATTTCCTCTTCCTCTTCACTCTACTCCATATCTTCACTATCTTCATTTCTTCCTTATTCCTTCTTGAGCCCTTCTCTTCCCTAGTCTAAATACTCTCTACCTTATCCACTTAAAACATATTATGTAACCTCTCTTTGGGCACCCCTCTCTTCAACATCCTCTAATTTATTACTACTCTTATTCATAGTTGATTTTGGATTATTTATTTTATTCCATCTTCTTTATTGTCTCAATTCTCTTTCCAATCCTATAATTTTATCCTCAATTATCTCTCTATGATTTTCATATTTTGGGTTGAGGTTAAAGTTGTTTTACTCAACTATACATGATTCATTCCTACATCACACACATCCCCATAATTTTTGAAGTAACTACTTCTTGCTTTTAGGAGTAAACACCATGGTATTTTCCATAACCAACATCTTAATCAGAGTAGGTAGTCACTGAAGGAATTTTTTTTGGACTCCTCTAATAAACATGTCTTGTATGGTTTCAAAATCCAAATATCCTTTTACAATAAATAATGTGATATAAATTTCAATTCTAGTATTGGCCCAATAGTCTACTACATAGGTCCAGTCAATATCTAGATTTCACAAGTTTTCTAGATTTTCTTCCAACCAAGCTATAAATTCCATCCTTATTGGCTAAAAATAGTTATACTCCAATCTAGATAACCTATCAACTAATAACCTCAAAAATTCATACTAGAATATTTCATAAATTCCTTTGTAGATATGCTCCTAAATAATATATTTTGCAATCTTCCTTATTATTTTCATGTCCTCTTCTTAAAAAAATTGGATTCTTTCATCGATTCATACTTCTATATCTCTTTTCCCTAGCATCCATCTCAATATGTTCTAACAAAAAAATCCATGCTCACCACACCATTTTTACTAGAGGTTCCTAGAAAGACATTTAGAACATGCTAATTTAGGGATAGCTTATGCATGAAGTGATAAAATAAATAATAGATGGTAATTCAGACTGAATATATTCATTAATAAATAAAATCACAAATGTTTATTCTTAGAAATGTAGATGTAATAGAGTCAAAATAGTTAGTATAAACTATATGATTAACAAATTAAAGAAAATAGAGTATTTACTATGCATAAAAAATGATAAAATATATGTCAAAAAATTACTTCAAAACAATATTAATCTTTATCACATAGAAATAATATCCAAATATAATTGAGCATTATATATATAATTTTACAAAGCATTGACACTTAATATTCCAACCTTTCACTATACCCAAAAGGAATGATTCTTTGCATTCTAAAGTTTATTTCTATGCTCACCAAGGTCAAACACATACAAAAGGATATGTAAAAGACAAAAAAATGTAGTTTACACACATGTCCATCAATTATCTTTGTGATTTTGGTAGCCCTATTATACTCTCAACAATGTGAATAAGGAGGGCCTACCTATTAAATTCAAACCCCATGTGTAAAATGACCATGGTGTAATGATGGGCTATAGAACTTTGGGAAGAATGTGGTTCTCAATAGAGAAGTGTTGAAACTTATCACATTTCCTAACATATTTTATGATGTTATGATCAAGTATGGTAAAAAAGTATACCATTATATGTATCTTATGAGCCATTATGTGGCCACCAAAATGACCACTAAAAGCCCCTTTGTGATGATGGAAAAAGACATTTTCTGACTCCTCTTGGTCTACACATCTCAACAACATGTTGTCAAAGGCCTTGAAATAGATAAAATCATCTAAGGTGACATAATTGGGGGCAATAAAATTAAAATACCACCTTTGTTTAGAGTTAGACTCTTCATGATAAGTATGGCCAATTGAGTAAATACTGATATTATCAAATTAAGGAGAAGATGAGATAGGAGGCTTATCTATGTAATAGATCAATTCATCTATAAATTAGTGTCAATAAGATCATTGGACTTGAAGGGAGATTTTGTCAATGAATTATCAATGACTTGTCCTTTTTTGGACTTATGGTTGATGTAAGTAAGCTTGAACTCACTTAATAATGTGATAAAATGGTCAAGAATGTTTTTAAGGCTTGAGACCTTACTATGACCCATGTTTTTTGATTAAGCATATAATGTTGAAATCACTTAGTTGTGAACATGATTGCCAAACACTCCTTTTCTTATTATGTGTATCATGTTTCATAATCCATGAGAGTGAAAATAATGAAATAAATTGCATGTTTTTTTCTAGTATCATCCTCTTTGGGAAACATGTAGGCAAGAGATGTCTCAATTTCCCTAATGTAAAGTATCAGGGGATTATTTGATTTAGGATATATGATCATAAGGGGAGACATAAGGAAGTGTTCTACCACTTCAAATTCCTTCTAAAAATCATCTATCCAAGCTAAACTACTTCCATTCTTAATAAAGTTATTTATTATATGAACTACATAGATAACATCAGTAATAAACTGTAGAATGGATCTCATCTTTCCTAGGAATGACCTAACCCCTAATTCATATATTGGGTAGATCATTTCCAAATATCACATGAATCTTGGTAGGGTCAATATAATTCCATTTTTGGGAGATAAACCCTAGGATTTTTCAACCTGTGAATCCATATAAACATTTTTAAAAGTTTAGAGTAACACCATGTTTATTTAAGCATGTAAAGATGGTATGTAACACCTCTAGATGGTGAATTCATTGCCTCACTTTTGTTATAAGGTCATCTAAGCAAACCTCCACTATACTATGAATAATAACATGAAATATATGGGTAACGGTCCTCTGGTATCTTTCCCTTATATTTTTAAGACTAAAGGGCATCAAAACATAATAAAATATCCACCCATATGGTGTATTAAAGGAGGTCTTATTCAATATTATACTCATCATAAATATGGATCTAATTGTATCCTTAGAAGCTATCCATAAGTGATAACAAGTCATATCATATTATATCATTAACAATGACATTTATGGATGGAAGAGGAATGTCATCTTTATGACATGATTTGTTGATATATTGAAAATATATACATATTATCATCTTACCAATTTTATTGAGAACATGGAAAATATTGGACATCCACTTGAAATCATCCAATGGCTTGATAAATCCAAATTTTAGTTAATTTATAACAACTTCTTTTACCATCAACATGACTTAGGCTTCATTGGCCTAAGATTTTATTTAACTATATTGGCATCATGCATGGTAAAAATATTATATACCACAACATAAAGATTAATACCCAACCTATCAGAGTAAGAGAAGGTAAATATTTTGGGAGATCAATGAGTAGTTGTTGGTGACACTCCACTTCTTGAGGTGAAATTAAGGACCTAATCTATAAAATTATAGGACTCTCCTTAGTCCCAACATTTAAATAAATGGTTTACTAAATGAGGGAGACATTACTCACTACAATTCATCAAGGGCTAGAGGAATATTAGGATCTTCGCCCCATGTATTGAAAACATCATGCTCATCATCAGAGGATAAGTAATCCTGAACATGGTAATATGAATCATAGTATTCATTATTGAGATATGATGTAGGATGATAAGTGAGAGAAACCCCTCTTACGGTGGAAATATGGGAGGTAATTTTAGGCTCAAAAAAACTCAAGAATAACCTCATCATTATTTGATAAATTAAGGACTAACAAACTATCATAATTTCCAATATGGGTAATAGTTTGGTCACTAGAATTATTGTGTACAAAAGGTTATATCATAATTAAAACTAGAAAAATCTGATTTCAATATAGTGGGATGAGGGTTGAAGCATGATAATGAAGTAGTCATGTATTCATCAAGTTTGTTCATTTCTCTAGGGAGTATTTCTATAGAAACAAAGTCAAATAATTTATCAATTTAGCACACAATGGTCTTATATAGTTGAAGATGTTTAGCCTTAGTTTGATAAAATTTAAAAAAATAGTTGTCTACTAGCTATGAGTCACCTTGGATCCTTAAGTTATGAATACATAATTTTTTTTTAGTGATCATGCAAAGCAATAGGGATTAATAATCATCCCCAATGTTCATACACTCAAATTATAGTTTGAAACCAAATGACATGACTTGTCCTTCAAGAGAAATTAGAATAATTCATACCCCTGAACCTAGGTGGCACTTGGCCCCATGATAGTAGAGGACCCACTGATATTGTGTGTAGGAAGGGTTTTCATCTTTTAAGAATTGTTGATCTTATATATCTCAACCATATGAATATCAATAATATTGGTTAACTCCTCTTAGGGTTCTTAGTCTCAAGACTTATAAAAGTTATAAGTCTTTTCTCCATACAGGGTGAGTGAAAGAACTTGTGTAAACTCAAAAGGTCTAATTTTGTGTTTTGGATTAAGGTAGGTAAGCACTTTTTGGAACTAAAAAAGCATACTCTTATGGTCTAGATTAAGGTAGGTAATCACTTTTGGGATCTCAAAAGGCTACTTGTTAGGCTTTTTTTAGTGTGGAGAGTATGCCAACAATGTTTTGATGGATTTTTGGGGTGGGGAGTATGATAACATTGTTATGATTTACTTAGACTTATTCAACTTACAATATTGTTGACAAGACATGGGTAATAATATTTTTTTCATTCTTATATGCAATAAATCTCACAAGATTTTAGTTATTAGTTCTTCAGAGATCTCCCTCTTTTCAATGGGGAGAGAAGGAATCTCTTTAGGAGTTTGTGGATAATCATGACATTTATTATTGATCTCTATGTTACCTATTTTTAAGGTGTAAATCATGTACTCAATTAGTGCCATAGCTAGGGAAGAAGGAATGGTCTGACTACATAGTGATAAACAAGGAATGCAATGCAAATCACTACTAGATATGGGTGGTAATAAAATGATCAACATCTCAGGAGGTAGAAAACCTGATGGATCAATAACTATGTAAAATTGATATGATCTTATCATATCATGATAAATGATCACACTCTAAAGAGGATGGGAATTAATCCAAGTGGTACATAAACTACAACTTGCCCTTGTGTGATAGAGCATTGGGTGACTATGACGATAATCATAGGAAAAATTATAATTAATGGTAACTTATTTTTTATCTGACATCTATCATGGAAATATAAATTACACTAGATAACCCCTATTTAGGTTCTTGTTTATAATACTTAGACAATTTATAGGTCCCTAATACTCATGGGTTAAATAGGGGACAAGTGGCATGTCCATTTATAATATATTAATAATCTTAGCTATGGACATGGTGGGGACTACCTAAATAGTGAATGGCTCTAACTTAGTGATGTTTATAGCCATCACTACTTCCTTTTCCTCTAGTTTATCCTTTAAAAATTATTGAGGGGTTTCGATCCCTTTCTTTAGGATAACCACTTTAGATTTTGTAAGCTTTATAACATCCACCAACTTTAAGGGTTATGTGACTTCATTGGTAGGTAGGTGATAGTCAATGTGCAAGATTAGTTGTTTATGCATGGTTGTTTGAATCATATCAAAAGGCTTGGGATCCCAATAAGATATGAAACCTTTATCCATATATAGGAACCCAATTTTTTACAACAAGTTTGAAGGGATGGGATTTATCTTGTGAATCTAGGTCTCCCCAAGATCATGTTATAATGTGTGTTCTTTTCAATCATGTAGAATTTTGTCAACAAAATATTGGGACCCAGATTTATTATAATAAAAATGGTTCATATTGAGGTGTTTTTGAGTCTATAATAGCCTCATAAGGTATTTTGAGTTATGGATTATTTAATTTCCTTGTAACCTAGTTTCTATAGAAATAAAAAGGGAAACTTTTCATGACTTCTCATCATCAACCATGACTCTCTTTTCATAGTTATTATAGATACATAATTTTAAACACAAGGTAGGATCCCCATCATTTCCAACTTAGAATAAATATTAAGATTACTAAGGTCAAATAAATAGTAGGCTTCAGGATAACCGTAGTTTCTAAAATGTTCAAGGGGCAAAGATTCATGGGTTAATATTCCCTGGTGAGACTGATTATAGTCACTTCATCTTTAACTTCCAATTCAACAACCCATATAATTTTGGTTTTAGGTTGGACTCCTAAATGGGGAGTGACATAAAAATTAGCATCTCCATAGGTGGAGGCCTCAACATCATTGGTGCATAATTAGGCTAGTTAAGATGAACTGCTTTATTTAGTAAGTTCCCTTATGATTAGTTTTAGATATCTCACATTTGGTAATTAAAAAATTGGTTATTATAAATCTAGAGGTTTTGGTTATATGATGCAACAAGAATATTCTTATTGGTTTAAAGGTTTAAACCTATATTTCCTAGGAACATGTCTACAAAATTTTGCCTTTGATCCTTAGGGAGCCTTTGAATGATTTTATTATACTCCCTATAGTTTCAAGTATCATGATCGATGACTTAGTGAATTAAATAATAGACATTAAGGTCATATCACCTAGGTATTTTATTTATTCCTTATTAGCCAAAACCTTGTTGATTATTTATTTGATAGTAGGATTGATTTTGAAACTATAGAAAATGCTCGACATGGTAAAAGTGGTTCTAATTTTTGTTATGATACTAATTATTAAAAGGTGGAGGCCATTTGAAGTCAATCATATGGATTGATAGTGGAGGGTTTTGTTTTCTAACATTGGCATTTATATTTGGGTTGGTGTTATTCATGGGAGGAGATTGATTATTATTATTTTTGTTTAAAATTTTTCTAGATTCGATCATTCCATCAATGGTGGAATTCCTATTTCAATTAAGGACTTGGGGCCTTGATTATTGAGAGTGTTATAGCCCATATTTCCCCATAGGTTTAAATACCACTATCAACGATCACTTCATCAATTTTTAAGAAACTTTAAATAGATTCTATATAAGATTGATAATGAAAAGTTTGGACATCTTCCCTTTTCTCCTTGTTAAGGCAGTGAAAGAAAAGGTCACATACTTCCCTCAAGTCAATATGAGGCACACTAGTAGACAAATATTATAATTACCTCCATCTCATGATGAAATGGATAGTCAAATAAATGTGTTATTATTTGATATGAATGAATTCTTGAATTTTAGTCTTGAGAATCTTGCTTATGTTGAAGGCCTTAATGAATTCAGCCAATAATTATCTAAAGGAATTAATGGACCCCTCAAGGAGGTAGTAATACTAATCAAGAATGATTCAATATAGGGTTTTATGGAAAATAATGTTAACAACAACATACCAAGGTAGGAATTCCCTAACAAGCATGATGTAAGCCTTTATATATGCATGTTATTTTCCTCCCATTTGAATTTGGGAAGATCTAGTAGGGGGCATGGAATAAGAACTCCTTGCATGTTAAGATAGAGGGCTTCCTCATGATACTTGGCATAGGTCCCCATGTTGTTGAAGTTGGTTGTTGAGGTGGTCAAGATAGATTATAATGGTGGGATTGCATAGGTTTTTTTAGATAACCACTAGGATGAATGAATGAGTCTTCATAGGATGAAGTGGAATAAGTCAACACATAGTTATCTAGCTGAGTAGACTTAGAGAGCATATGGATATAGGGAGGAATGTTTTTAGAAATAGAAGGGTTGGTGGTTTATTGAGGAGGGTGTATATGGTTTTCACATAAAAATAAGGCATGTAAGCTGGCACATGGATAATTTACACAAGAGGAGTGTGCCTGGGAGGTATTTAACTTAAGGAGGTGGGGGGTTAGTGGCTTACATGGGAAGAGTTTAAGTAAAACACCTCCATCAGCATTTGGGTATGAACTTGGTAGGTTATAATAATATTAGAAGTATCTATGTTAGGGAATCAGTGATTAAGGATATCCCTAAGGGGTTGGTTACAGACATTGCTTGGTGGATGTGTATATTATTATTATGATGGGAGAGTACAAGCTTGTTATTTTTATGGTTGATGAGTCATTATTTGGATAAGAAAATAAGAGAAATTAACTTGGGTATGAGGATTTGGGTTCACTCTTTGATTTAGAGATAGTTGGATGCTCTCTAAATCATGAATGTGACCCACTAAGGTATTAATGATCTCATTTTTACCAATAGTAGCATTATGTGTAAGAGTCTCTTATACAAGATGGTCATCATTAAGAGACTGGTTACTTTTAAGGAATTTATTTTGAGAAAGAACCTCAAGGGAAATGGCTAAGGTTTGCATTGATGGATTAGAGGAATTTTAACTCCCACCAGAGGGATGTGTGGTTGCGTACATATGGTTAATTTTTTCCTATAAACAATAGATCCTTATTATATACTGATCATATTTAGCAATGATTTTCTCATCTAGGTTTTGTAGGCTAATTGATGGTCTACTATCCATATGAGGAATGATTATACTTCCTCTAGTGAGTGTCATGGAATTAGATTTGAGATGATTGCTATAGTTTTGAATATGTCCTACACATCATGAATGGGGATTCAACTCCTAGTTCATTTATTTTAGTGAGAATAATCATAGGATTGATAATCCATGTTGGTTTTGAAAGTAGGGTTATTCCAACTTACCAATGGAGCTTCATTAGAGATGAGTTTCCTCATCATATATCCCTCCATGCTAAAATATCCACCTAGGTCTCATCCAAACATATTTTAAGGATATGTGGATACCCATAGAATAAATGGAAGGAGAGGGGAAGGTGGAAAAATGGAAGAGAAGAAGGAGAATAAATTATAAATGAAAAATATGGAATTATTTCATGTCGGGTTCACTGATTTTTATACATGCTAAATTATGCACTCAACTTACTAAGGTTAGGCCAAGACAAATAACACAATGGATGGATGATAGGTGGAGCTATCAAATGGGTTAGTTATTGGGAAGACTAGGATTTGGAATTGGTAGTGTCAAGGGTTTCTCATGATGGAACAAAAAGACCTATGCAATGTCACTTTTCTCATTAAAAACATCTATCTGAGAAAAAATAAAGCTCTAAGTCCCTTCAGTGTTTGAGATAATAAGGAAGGGAAGCTCCTAGTCCATATTAGGACTAATTAAATGGGGATGGTTAGGATAAATGACTTGAGGGATCATATTAGATCTATCAAGTTGACATTGACCAATCAATGTCATCCATAAATGTGAATGATATATGTCAAGTCTAGACCTGAGGAGAAGAAAAGGGAGTGAAGGTGAGGATCTAGGTGTGAATGACATTATATTAGGGACCTTTATTCTAGGGGAGGGAAATGATTTATGGATCAAGATTTTTTTCTTGCTCCTCTAGGAAATCAAGAGCATTGATGATGAGGTGGGGAATAGGTGTATCATTAAAAACCTCAAGTCTCAATTCGATAGTTATATCTTATTGTGTGTCAATTTTAAGACCAGGTGATCTAACCCTAAGGAAAAACCTTATATGATAAGACTAGGTGCCTTGAGAAGTGTCATCCAAAGGATAATAGGAAAAGTATAATGGTATGAGCTTCTTTGGTAAATTATTTTGTGAAAGTACTTTTTGTATTTTTTAAGCAATTTTTAGAGCACTTGTGCTTGGTTTGATAAGGCTTTGGAAGTTTGATCATTTCTATTGTTTTTGGAATATTTGATTGAAATGAAAGTTAAATTCTTGATAAAAATAACTAATTAGAAGTAAATAATGATAAATAACTAAAAATAAAATGATAGAATGCCTATTTTTGTCTTATCCAATTTATTTTTCAATCTATGAAAGGTAAGAAAGATATCTAATCTGACAATGCAAGTTATGATTTTTTAAACTTTTCTAGATGCAAACTATGTGAAGTTATTTTTATGATTTTATGAATAATATATGGATGAATATAGAATGCAAACTAAGTTTGAACTAACATGAAAAAAACACAAAATAAGGTTTTAATCTTAAACAATAAATTCTACTAAACACCCTATAGTTATTTTACATATGCAAACTAAAACAAGTTTCAATATGCATAGATTGCATGCACACTAGTTATGGATAATGCATTTATTTTGAATAGAATGATTGTTTAAATTCTAATTTTATGTTATTGTGATCTAAAAATAAAATTCTTAATTTTTTGAAAATGAAATAGATAAATGTTTAAACAAGGTGTTTGGTCTACCTAGGTTGATCTAAGGTTTTTTTATTTGTGTGTGTGTGTGTGTGTGTGTGTGTGTGTGTGTGTGTGTGTGTGTTGTGTGTGTGTGTGTGTGTGTGTGTGTGTGTGTGTGTGTGTGTGTGTGTGTGTGTGTGTGTGTGTGTGTGTGTGTGTGTGTGTGTGTGTGTGTGTGTGCATGCGTGCATGTGTGTGTGTGTGTGTGCATGTGTGTGCGTGTGTGTGCATGTGTGTGCATGTGTGTGCATGTGTGTGCGTACGTGTGTGTGTGTGTCCGTACGTGTGTGCGTGTGTGTGCGTACGTGTGTGTGTGTGTGTGTGTGTGTGTGTGTGTGTGTGTGTGTGTGTGTGTGTGTGTGTGTGTGTGTGTGTGTGTGTGTGTGTGTGTGTGTGTGTGTGTGTGTGTGTGTGTGTGTGTGTGTGTGAATTTTTTTTTCAAGATTGAAAAATGATTGTTTCAATTATATAAAGTATGTGTGAAATTTTATAATGATCACCTATTGTTTTAATTCAAGATCATATACAATGATTGAATCTAATGAATGTAAGCAAATAAAGAGACTAGCGACTATTTATTTTGTAAAGATTAGAAAAGGAATGATTATTTTTCCTATCAAATATTGTTTTAATATAGAATATTTTGGAATAAAAATTACTAAGGTGAGGTGGTGAATTATTCTTCAAAAAACTTTCTTTCAATTATACTTAAGCAATCACAAATCATTCAAACAAACATATAAATCTAACAAACATAGGCAACTATACACATAAGCATAAAATAAAAGAACACATGAAATATGTGGTAAATACTCAATGGGAATACAAACCACTAATATCTAAAAATGGACTATGTTCCTATAATACAAAATCCAAATTTAGTGAAACACCAACCCCAACTAGCCAAGCACCCACTTGACTAGGATTTAGAAAGCACCCACTTGTAGGCACCAACCCCCTAGATGACTTAACACAGAATATTCCACCTGATTTATTTGATAAAATTCATAAAATAATGTTTTTCACACAAAATATGATGATATCCTTCTTTTTATCTTCACACTCTTATCCCTCTTAAACTGCCTTCTAGGTTTCTTTGCTCAACTAGGTCTCTTCAAGACTGATTAAGTCATATGACCTTAATTTTCATATGAAAACACACTTTAAGATCTTAATTATACATCATATACACTCCTATTATGGTTTAAAATACCTCCTTTGGTTAAATAATGTCCTATTTCATTCACATGTTCTTAGTTTACACAAATAGGCCTAAAACTCCCTTGTATATATACCATTTCTTGTTCATGTACAACTTAATGAGCCAAACACACTTATCATCTTAGTTAAGAAATAAAATAGGTATTAGGGCATATTTTTTATATTAAAAAAATGATATTTTAGTCCATTTTAGTCTGACATGACTCAATTAGGCCTCATTTCACTTTTAGGTCTCATGGAGACCTAATTGCATTAGGTCTATCTTTTAACACCAAAAATTGATTCTCTTGGGATTATATGGATTTATAAAACAATTGAAAAAAATTAAAAAACTTATTAAATTATATATTATGACCTACTCCATGCTTGTTTAGATCTTCATCCTTTGTTCATACCTTGAAACCTTCTTTAGGACAAATTGACCTATTAGGCCTATGTGCCTCAACAAACTGTCTTACAAGAATGAAAATAAAACATACTTAAGACAATAAAATATATATATATATATATATATATATATATATATATATATAGGTCATCATAAAATTCATTAGACACTTCCACTCAAAAGATAAGGCTTTAATAATACCTCTGCAACTCACTCACTCAAAACTGCAATATTACCTCAAAACATAGTCATGGTGACTTAGACATATAACACCTGTATAGACATTTTGAATGAATTTTTATGAATTTATATGATCATATTAGATAGTTATACCATTATTATATATAAATATCATATGGTCAAATGGAAAATATTGGTCTTGTAGACCAATCTCATGACCTTATATCTCATTGGCATATCTAAACCAAATAGGTAAACTTGTAACTTTTTCACCACACATATGAGCTCCAAATATTATTAAAAGAATTAAAATATATTAAAAGTAATGAAAAAAATCTCCTTTTACTTGGTTTCATCCTTATATCATGGTAACACATTCCAATTCATCTTCTCACTACTGCCTCAATTTTTCACTATTTGCACCATTAGGCCTGTTAGCGACTGACTAACTTGGATGATTAGTTTAACAAAATTAAGGACTATAAAATATCAAAAAACATACATTGAAATAAAAAATTAGTATATATATTATTCCTCCATCTATTTTCTTACTATGTTCAATGCAACTTTTGACTTATACAATAACTTCTTCAGAAACAAGCCTGTAACTCAACATTTTCTCTCTCCTCTCTCTAACCAGTACCACTTGGAGGTACCTAGGAGATTAAAATATAAGATAAAATATATTACCTAATAAATTTAATTAATTATGATCAATTTTGAGCAACATATTCAACATCAAGTCCTTATTAGGGTTTTAAGAGGGTTTAAACTAGTTTCCACTCTTAATGATCATTCATAAAGCATAGCCCCTCAATCCAAAAATTAATGCCTAGAATTTTTATCTAGGACACTTAACCATATATCATGAACTACTTAGGCTCTCATGAAAAAAATTTATGAGTTAATGAGTATAAAAATATCCTTCTCAAGTTGAGAACCCTTCATTCTAAGTACTTGAGAGACTTCCAAATAGCTTTTTATGCATTATCCTTCAAACTAGAACCTCAAAATTCATGTAAATGCATAAAAAAAACTTTAATTACCTTTTTTTAATGCTTACATGATCTCAAAAACCTTGAAATATAATTATGACGCTTCATTGGGCCACACTCTCCCTTTGTTATCTATACCTTGACCTATAAACCACATTAGGCCTTAAAAATTACCTTCATGACTCTATACATGCACTCTCCACCTCACTCACATGATCAAAATATAAATATAATTCCATAAAACCTCTCTCATGATTCAAAACTACTATACATACTTTACATACCTTGATAATAGATCATGATGTCTCATTAGGCTAGTTAGGGTCCAAGTACAGATCAAGATAGAATGTATTAACCTTAAATTCCCACCTTAAAACACTTCTGGATGATTATATACCTAACTCACAAGCCCATATAATTCCAAAAAACTTATCACTTGGCTAAGCTCACTCACTTCACCATGCTACCTTCACATATCTCTTCATGTCATGACTAAGCTTATTATGTAACTTGAAATCAATGAGTTGTATCTTCATGAAACCATAAAGAATTAATTACCTTCAAATTATCTTTCATGACAACATATTTAAAATATAATACTACATCAATGCACCTTATCACATAAACACACTACCAACTAGGCACACTCTCTCAATGACATCATCCTCATGCAAGATGCACCTTTTGTTAGAGGTAAAATCACTGGGAGGGGGATGAATAATTGAATCAATATATTTAAAAACTTCAAACTAAATCCTTACAAACCTTAGTCATACACCATAAGCAATCAAGAAGCAAATAACTGACTCATAGCACTGAATATGAAAGATAAGAAAGATAACACACGATCTATGTGGGAAACCCTCTTGGGGGAGAAAACCTACTCTCAATCCTATAAAAACATAAACTAACTATCCTATAAGATGATTAAAAACATGAGACTTTAGTGAAGCACCCACTTCACAAGGAGCACTAACTCCTAAAGATTACAAGCACCAACTTGCCTAAGATGTTAAGTACCAACACAACATATATGAAATTAACAATTATATAACTCTTACTGCTTCTAAATCTGATGGAAAAACTCTATAAAATAATCTTATTTAGTCCTCTTTAATTATTCAAATCTTTACACATAAGCAAGGTATCCAAAACCACCTTTTAGATCAAACTACACACCAATTGTTTTCATGTATCAAACATGAAAATTGAACATTATAATTATGACCACAAAGTCATACATGAAATTCTCAATTTGATATATCTTTCAATACATCCATATATCTCTCACAACCTTCACAAATCTATTTATCCTCATACATGCAACTTCCATAATTAATCCAATTATGCCTTGTATTTATACCACTCTCTTCCTTTAACCCATCTTGGTCAACCAAGATGCTTTACATATTTGAACCAAATATAACATAGGTACATAGAAATTTTACATGAGATAAACACACCCTTCATAGGCTGGTCATTACCTCATTAGCTCCAAACCACCATTAGGTCTTGGTTAGACCTAAAACAATTAGGCCTTCATACTCACACATTACATGTGAGACTACTTGAACCACCTACATCCTTTACCAATGATTAAAACACATCAAACCTAATTAAAATATCTCCTTGATTACTCCCATATGGATCCATGCCACATTTAACACAAACTCACAGATTCAACCAACCAATTAGGTTTCTTTGTTCTTTAGGCTTTCATACATAGGAAACATAGTCTCAAACTTCAAAAGAAACTAATTAAATATTTCAAAAATAAATATGATTATATCACATGGGTGAACCATTAAGGACCTTAGTTACATCTCCATGTGATTTAGACACTTAAACATAGGATCTAAGCACTCAAATCACCTGTCTCAAAGTGACCACTCAAACTGGTCACACATAGTCAAAATATAGTCATACTATTTTGATTCACCTTATCTGATCAGAGGCATAATATGAAATATAATACATTATAATAAATATTTGAGACACATTTGACACATTTGACATATTTATATTCATTTTTTCCCTAAAATATACTTAGAACACCTTCAAGTTACCTTTGTAAGATGGTCACTCAATCTACTATTGTATTCAACAAACACAATCAACTTTTGAGAAATTATTCACACTAAAGATGGATTCATAGAAACTCAAAAAACTACACATATATTTTTAATGGAGTATAAAATATTATAAAATATTTATATTATATTGAAACATCAAGACACTATCAATAACAACTCAAATATCCTCGTCGGATCACTTGCAAAACATGGTCAAACACACAATCAACTTTAGAGCTCAATATCTTTAACTGTATGCACATTCAAACGTTATAATTAGTATTTAAACATTAACCTTGGAGTAATTTATAAAAATAATTTAACAACATGATTAAATTATACATATATCAAAATTTATAGCTCAAACACTCTAGACCAGTTTTCCCTCCTTAATTTAAATATTCAAATTCCAACAATTACTAAGGAGATGTTAAACATCAGACATGTTGACCTCATCTCATTATCCATGAAAATTTTGAAAAAATATTCACCATTTATCTCCTTATATTATCTTGGTATTTATCTTTAAACACTTACCATTGATATAAGATCCTCTCTTCCATGATTGCACCACTTCACAGCTTCGTGTGCCCCCTGCATACATTGACTAGTTGATTCCAATGAGCTTATACCACTTGGCATAATCATGCATATTATAATAATAATTTAATATTTTGAATTAATACATACCATTTTATCATCATTTCATGATCATATGTTCACCAACAGATATTTTTCTGTCAGATTAAATCCTCACCATAGATCTATTGCTTAGACTTTGTGATTATGACACATGTCACTAGCACATACAATCTTGACCATTTGACTTTGATATATACCATTGGATATTTATCCAATTAGATTAAATTCTCATCATATATCTTCATCACCCAATTCAACACTAGCCATAGATCTCCTCTTGAAAATTTGTCTAAGTATAGAAACTTAGTGAACATTATTGAACTCTATTCTGAGAAGCCAACTTTGTACCCTAGTAAAATTTTATACGCTCAACCTCGTGACTTGAAATTTGAACCATATGATCACTTTAATATGAGAATGAATATATGTATAAAACTAATATTGAAACTTTCACAAATGTAAAATATGATGTCATCAATTTGCTTACTCATCTTTATCTTTTAAGATGACTATTTGAGCTTAGACATTCATATGACTATTTTGATGAATTATATTCACTTATAGAAGTACTAAAATCAGTATTAACACCCCATATAGTCTCTAAAACATTTCCATACCATAACTATCATCCATTAATTACCTCACTAAGTCAACCAATAAAGAACCATGCAAGAATCACTAAAGCACATTGAAGCACACTTTGTCATTATCATTCTAGCACATATGACACCTTATCAACATCCTTGGTATTCTTGGAGACATAATTGAAAAAAAATACAATAATCTCCTCCTTTTTCACTAATGTCAAACACTAGTAGAAATCTTATGCTTAGACTCTATCTCTTTCTTCAAGCACTTTCTTCCCCTTTGACATAATGATAAAGTGGGCTCAACTCCTAATCTTACAAACCTAAAAAGAATTCAAAGACCAATAATAGGAAAGGACCACATCTGAGAGATAATATATAATCCTCTTATCATTGTGCATACCTCTTCTTACCTTGAACTTCTCAATCATACTCCATGACTACATGCTTCTTTGATCATACTCTATTCTATGAAGACAAAACACACATGAGCACCATAAACTGCTTGAACTCACCTTAAAAATATTAATAACTCCCCCTAAGTCACCTAAGCTTAGGCATCCTTTTATCACCTTCAAACCATCTCTAACCATGATGAAATAACAAACTTGCCTTCATACCTTCTTAGTTCAAACTACCTCCATGATTACCATTAGATGAACAAGCCAATATTCAAATAGGAAAGATGCATAAAAACAAATAACTCATTCAGGAACAATCAAACCTTTGTCATTTGGTTAAAATGACCAAAGACCACTCTTCTCTTCACTAGCCTTGCTTAAAGGCCTAATAGCCATACCTAAACCTTGAAAAAGCCATATATTTATATGTATATAGCTTTAAGAATTAAAATTGCATAATTGAAGTAAAGTCATGTGCCCCCTCATTCATGCCAAAAATCATCTTCTAACTCTGCTTCTACACCATACCTCCTTTACAAACCTACTAGCCAATTATCCCTTCATTTGCATAAATACTCATCCATGGAAGACACCACACACTTAAAAACGACTATAAAACACCTTTTGACAACCCATTTGGCCATTTCAATATATAAACTAACCTCAAACCGTAACTCCCTTAAGAAATAAACTAACCAACATGGGAAAAAATACTAGATTTTCAAATAAAACTCAATCAACTCACCATCTTCTGATCAACATCAACACTTGAAAATTATTTCACACCTAGAGGTTAATAAAAGACACATTTGGACCATTTTTTTAGGTCACAAACTTTGGATAACCCATATACCCTTTAGCTAGGTTTTGACCTACTTACTCTTAAGCCAAAATTAGGAAAACTCGAGAGTAATAAAAAAGATTTAACTTACATGCAAAAGATATTAAAAGCATAATATCACATGTAGCACACCTAAATGGAGTTAACAGACCTTTATATACACCAAAATCATCTTGATAACTCATCTTTCTTGTTTTGACACTTGGAGATCTTCATTTCCTACCTATAGATCTTGCACAAATAGCTTCATTCCTCACCACTTTGACCAACTAGAGCATATTTCAAATATTTGACCAAAACTTTTACTTTAAGACCACTCTCCATAAATATATCTTCTAAATCATTCCATCACAACACTTTGGATTAGTTACATAAAACTCATTGCTCCCCCTGAACCAAGCATATCTTCTCATGACCTTTTTTGTCCTGCAATATCAACCAAAACTCAACTAGCACCATTATGCTTCCTTTTTCTGAAAAATCTCTTCATAAAGCCTAGAGAGAGACAACCCTAACCCAAAATGTCCTAGAACAATGTGAAATTAGGATTTTCCCATAACTCCTCATATTCTTTCTCCTTCTTGGATAAATTGAACTAATGATTCTTCTTCTTTTTTGGCTTGATTGAATCAACTTGTTTTTCTTCTTTACTTCTTTTATTTTAATCTAGGATGGCATTGAAAATACATGGAGATAGTAAATATTCTTGGCATACCTGTTCACTTGAAGTATCAATCTCACACTTTAAGGTATCAACACTTTGACATTATCAACTAATATTCTTCATAGGAAACTTGGTTAATAGTATCAGGATGTTCACTTGCATCTTATTCATTCCTAAAATGAGTAGATAATGAGATATCCTAATTATCTTCAACCTCTGTAGCATTCTCTACCATGGAAAATAGTCCACTTAGACCTACGAACTAATTATGGTGCACACTTTCTACTTTTAGTTTTCATATTTTAACTTGCCTTCTTCTTTGCACTCTAAGATTTTGATTAAACTTATTTTGACTTTATGGCTTTTGATTGTAGAATCTAGAAATGTAACCAATATTCTTAGAGTTGTAATAAACCATTCTTATTGAAGTGAACTCATCTTATTTTACCTTATTTGGATAAAATATTGCAATGTGTCCTATGTCATGACAACTATAACACTCACTTTAACTCAAAACACTTGATTGATGATTCCATTCATAGTTACAAGAAAATTCATTTCTCGAAGGCCTTATACACTCTTTAGCCTTATGCCCAAATTGATTACAAGTGTAGCAGTAACCATTAAAATTTACATACCTCATGGCATTTAGTTGTCTAATCTGATTTGTCCTCATTCTCCAAACACCTTCATTCCTTGATTGATGACTGATCTTCAAGGTTTCATTTTCCTTTTTCACATTTTTCTTTATATTATCTTGGGTTACATTATTTTTTTCTTCTTTGGAACCAATTCTAGTTCTATCATTAGCATGCTTTTGACTATTCATAATGTTGTCTAGATCATTTGAACTCTTTTCAAACATCACATATAACTTCATCTTATTAGATGTCTTTTCTAACTCAAATTTCAATTACTCATTTTCAATCACATACCTTGAACACTCATCTTATTTAGCTTTCAATATTGTAGATAGGATTTCCAATTGACAATTGAGATGCTTGACTATATTTTCATGATCCTTAGTGTCTTCATTTATTCTTTCCTCAAACACACTAAATTTTTCTTCATATTCATTTACTTGAGACTTCAAATTATTAGTTTTCTTCTTATAAATATTTAGATCTTCAAGGGAATTCATCAACTCAGTCTCACAGTTTACCTCATCTTCATCATCATCTATATCACCTAAACCACCTCCAAACCATTTAGATTATTCTTGATATGAGTAGTTACTTTATTTATCCATGAAGAGAGATTCATATTCAATAGGACCATTATCTTCATGATCATACTCAAAATCACTACCATCATTCTCATCATATGAGTTGAAATATTCCTTGGCATAGAGACTCCTCTTGTCCTTGTAAAACTATTTTTTGCCATTATACCATTTGAAACTGTTATACTCTTAAAAGACCTAAATTTCTTCTATCATTATCATGATCTTCTTCTTTTTCTTCATTATCATTTCCATTAGGCTTATGTAGACATTTTTTGGCAAAGTGACCTATCTCTCCACAATTAAAACATTTGAATGGAAGTTCACCATTAAACTTGACTGAACCTATTTTTTAGTTTTCTTGTTAAGAGAGATTTTAGTACATCATCATCAATATAAAAAATCTCATCATCTTTGACCTTATTAATGTGTAACTTATTTGTTTGCTTATTTTCTACATTGAAATTTTCTTTTTTCTTTGGTGGTTTGTCCTCATTATCTCTCATCTCATAGGCCAAAATAATGCCATACAATTCATCCATCTTCATTTCAGTGAGATCATGACTTTCTTCTATAATAGAGACTTTTAAATCAAATTTGAAATTGAGAGATCTTAATACCTTTTTAACTATAGTTTTGTATTCAATAACCACTCCCACGCCTTTGATCATATTCACTACCTCATCAACTCTTAAAAGATAGGAAGCCATAGTATCATCTTCCTTCATTTTGAGACTTTCAAATTTCCTTTGGTAGGTTTATAGTTTGGCCAACTCAACTTTAAATCTCCTTGATAGATGAGTTGTAATTTGTCCCAAATCTCCTTGGAAAACTTACAATGGATTACCTTGGTGAACTTGGCCTCTAAAATACCACAAATTACAACATTCATAGCCTTAGAGTTATTCTCACTTAGCTTCTTATCTGTAGCACTAGTTGGAGGAGTTGGTGGCATGGAATAACCATCCAAAATAGATTTCCAAGTGTTAAAATCCAAGGACATGATGTAGGTATTCATTATTACACTCCAAAAATCATAATTAGACCCATTAAATAATAGAGATTATTTAATAGAGAAACCTTGAGAGCTTATCATTGTACTTAAGACTACCTTTAAGTGGTTAAAGTTGTATAGAAGATCTTGATCTGATACCAATTATTAGAGGTACAATCACTAACAGGGTGGGTGAATAATTGAATCAATATATTTCAAAACTTCAAACTAAATCCTTCAAACCCTTAGTCATACACCATAAGCAATCAAGAAGTAAATAACCCACTCATAACAATAAACATGGAAGATAAGCAAAGTAACACAAGATCTATATGGTAAACCCTCTTGGGGGAGAAAACCCACTCTCAATCCTATACACCCATGGAATAATTATCATATACGATGATTACAAACATGAGACATTAGTAAAGCACCCACTTCATAAGGAGCACCAAATCCTAAAGATGATAAGAAAAAACTTGCCTAAGATGTTGAGCACCAACACATCTATGAAATGAAAAAAATCTAAAACTTTGATTGCTTCACAATACAATGGAAAAAATATATAAAAAAAATCTTCTTCAATCCTCTTTACTCATTCAAACCTTCACACACAAGCAAGGTATCCAAAACCACCTTTTGGATGAAACTACACACCTTTGCTTGTTCTCATGAATCAAAACTATAAATTCAACATTCTAATTATGACGAAAAGGTCATACATGAAATCTGAACTCTTATATATCTCTTAAGACATCCACACAACTATCACAATCTTCACAAATCTATTTCTCATACACATAGCTTCCATAATTAGTCTAATTATGCCTTGTATTTATACCACTCTCTTCTTTTAACCTATCTTGGTCCGCCAAGATGATTTTCATATTTGAAACACATTTAACATAGGTCCATACACACATTACATGTGATAAATTCACTCTTAATAGGTTGTTCATTACCTCAATATCCCCATACCACCATTAGGTCTTGGTGAGACCTAAAGCAATTAGGCCTTCGTACTCACACATTACATGTGATACTACTTGGACCACCTACATCCTTTACCAATGATTAAAACACATAAAAACTAATTAAAATATCTCATTTATTACTACCATATGGGTCTATCCCACCTATAACACTAAATCACACATTGAACCTACCAATTAGGTCTCCTTGCTCTTTAGGCTTTCATACACAAGAAACACAGTCTAAAACTTCTAAAGCAATTAATAAAATATTTCATAAAGACATGATTAGATCATATGGATTAACCCTTAAGGACATAATATACATCTCCATGTTTTTTATACACTTCAATATAGGCTCTAACCAATCAAATGAACTCTTTTAAAGTGGCAACTCAGAGTGGTCACACATAGTCAAAATACAGTCATACTATTTTAACTCACTTTATGATCAGGGTCATACTATAACATCCAATACATTTTCATCAATATTTAATACTTAATTTATGTCTTTATATTCATTTTTTTACTCAAATATACTCAGAACAGCTTTAACTTGCCTCTGCAAGATGGTCACTCAATCTGTTAGTGCATTTAATAAACACAATCAACTTATAAGTAAGTTTTCACACTAAATATAGTTTTGTTAAGCCTCAAAAATACAAATATATAGTATTAATGGATTATACACCACTCTCAAATATCTATATCACCTTGAAAATTCAATAAACTATTAATACCAATTTAAATATCCTTCTTAGGTCACTTGAAGAACATGGTCAAACACACAGTCAACTTTGGAGATCAATATATCTAATTGTAAAAAAATTTAGACCTTATAAATAGTGTATATATATTCGTCTTGGAGTTCTTTACGAGTTTTAATTTTACACCATAGTCAAATTATGCATATATCAAAAGTTATAGCTCAAACACTGTAGATTGGTTTCACCTCATTAATTTGAATATTCAAATTCCAATGGTCACTAAGTAGATGTTAAACATAAAACATGTTGAATTCATATCATGATCCCTATAAAATTTGACCAAATACACACTATCAATCTCCTTGAATTATCTTGGTCTTTATCTTTCAATGCTCACCATTGATCTAAGATCCTCTCTTCCATGATCATGCCACTTGGCAGCTTTATGTGCCCTCTGCATACACTCACTAGTTGACTCCAATGAGATTCCACAAATTGGCATACCCACACATATTATAATCATAATTTTAAATTTTGACATAATACACACTATTTGATCATCACTACTTGATCATACACTCACCATTGGATCTTCATCTATCATATTAGATGTTCGTCATAGATCTATTGCTCAGACTCTGTGATTGTGACACATGTCACTAATGCTTGCAATATTGACCATTTAAATTTGATATGCACCAGTGTATCCTTATCCATTCATATTAAGCACTAGTATTATATCTTCATTTCTTTATTAAACTCTAGCCATAGATCTCCCCTTGTAAATTTGGCTAAGTATAGAAACTTAGTGAACACTGTTGAACTATGTTCTAAAAAGCCAACTTTGCATATTAATAAAATTTTATATACTCAACCTCATGACCTAAAATTCAAATAATATGATCAAATTTAATAGGATAATACATCCATTTTGAAAATTAATCTAGAGACCTTCACATGTGTGAAATATGACATCATCAATATGCTTACTCAACTTTATATATCAAAATGACTATTTGAGCTTAGACATTCATATGACTATTTTGATGAAATTTTTTCACTTCCAAAATCACTCCAAGAATCCTTGACACCCCATAGAGTCTATAAAACATTCCCATACCATAAATATCATCCATCACTTTCCTCACTAAGTTAGCCACCAAAGAACCATGCAAGAATCACTGAAACGCACTTTATCATTGCCATTTTAGCACATATGACACCTTATCAACATACTTGGTCTTCTTGGAGGCATCATTAACAATCCTCCAACACATTTCACATCAATGACAATACTCAAAAATGTCCCCCTTTGTCATTGATGGTAATCACTCTTAGAAACTTCTCTCAATAAGCAACTTCTCCCTCATTATGAACTTTCTCTCCCTTTGACATAAATGATAAAGTGATGTCTAAAACTTATTATATCACACTCTTTGTAACCAAAAGACTCAACACATAGTGTTATGAGTTTATGAGTCATATTAAAAACATGGTCCCCTATCTCCAGGTATACCTTCTTGTAACTAGTCACCTACAGTTGGAGCTAATGAACCACCTAATTAGTTCCCCCTAAGTACTTGGCTTCCTCAATGACTGTTAGGGGCATTAATTTCACCCAATTCTTGTATTAGGTGTTCAAATTTTTCCTTTAGAGTTGTTTTTGTCAAAATGTCTATGATCTAATCTTATGTAGAAACATATTCAAGTCGGACACTTTTTTTCACTTGATATCTTATAAAATGATACCTAATGGGAATTTACTTAGTCCTTAAGTGCATGATAGGGTTCTATAAGATGATTATAACACTTTTATTATTAGAATATATAGGGATAGGACCATCATAATACACTATGTAGTATTTTAAGGTCTATCTTATCCATAGGACGTAAGTGAAATAAGAATCTAATATAATGTACTTAGCTTCACAAGTGGATAAATATACCGATGGTTATGTTTTGATGATCCATGAAACTAGGCACCCACCTAAGAATAAAGTTCCTCCACTATTACTCTTCCTATCATCTAGACTTCTTGCCTAGTCTACATCTATATAGGCAGTCAAATTGAACTCCTTACTCCTTGGATACCATAACCTAAACTCCATAGTCCCCTTGAGATACTTGAGTATCTTTTTGACTACTTGCAGATGATTTTTGTTTGGATTTGCTTGAAACATTCGCAAAAGACCTACTGCTTGCATGATGTCAAGTCTATAGGTAGTGATGTATAGAAAACTTTCAATCATTGACCTATATGACGTTTGATTGACCTTTGGAGAATCATCTTCCTTTCTCAATTTACACCCTATGATCATAGGTGTATTAACTACATTGAAATCTTCCATTTCAAATTTCTTCAACATCTCTTTTATGTACTTGGCTTGTGAAATGAATATACCTTTTCTAGATTGATTTAATTACAATAAAAAAGAATGATATTTATCCCAGCATGGACATCTCAAAATATTTATTCATCACCTTTATAAAGGCCTTGGTCATGTTCTCATTATTTCTACCAAAGATGATGTCTTCCACATAGACAATTACAATAAACTAGTGGTCATATTCTATCTTTATGTACAAATTACTATCTACAACTCATATTTTCAATCTTTGATCCAACAAATACCTGTCTAACTTGTCATACCAAGCTCTAGGATCTTGATTTAAAACATAAAGAGCCTATTTCAATATGAAAACATAGTCCTTGTCACTTGATAATGACAACCCCTCATGTTGCTCTATGTACACCTCCTCTTCTAAATTCCCATTCAAAAAGGTGGATTTGACATCTATTTGGTATACCTTGAACCCTTTGAATCCTGAATATGCTAGAAATAATCTAATGGCCTCTAATGTTGCTATTAGTGCAAAGGTCTCCTCAAATTCTACCCCTTTTAACTTGTTCATATCCCTTGCATACCAATATATCCTTGTTACTAGTGACTTCTCCATCTTCATTAAACTTGTTTCTAAACACCCATTTTGTGCCAATGACATTTTTGTCTTCAGGCCTAAGAACTAGTTCCCAAGTCTCATTATTATCTATTTGGTCTAACTTTTCAATCATAACACCTTTCCAAAATTGTCTTTAGTTGATTATATAAGGTTCTTAGGTTAAATCTTAGACAATATAGTAACATTATTTATATTTAGGTTACTTACCAGTCTTCTCCTTATTTGCATACATATATCCTTATTGCCAATGATTTGAGATTTAGTATGATCTATATGAATCTATCTTGAGGGACCTTTTGAGTCTTGTCTCTACTCAACTATTCTTCTTCTTCCTCATTGAACCATATTGTTTCCTCTTCATTATTGAAGTCCATATTCTCTAATATATCCTTTGACTATGAGTGTGATTTATTTGTTTCATCAATATTTACATTGGTGCTTTCCACTATCTTTTGTAACCTCTTATTATATCATCTATAGGCCAATCTTACTGATAAATAGCCCAAGAATATAACTTCATCAAACCTAGAATCAAACTTACCTAAGTATTCATCATCTCTTTTGATGATACATTTAACTCCAAAAACTCTAAAGTGTTACACATTAGAAAGTCTAGCTTTTCATAGTTCATAACAAGTTTTCTTTCTATTAGTCCTTGTCTATACTCTATTAAAGATGTAGACTGTAATATGCATTGCCTCTCTCCAATAAACATCAGATAATCTAGACTCATTTAGCATAGTTCTTTCCATCTATTAGACTATCCTATTCTTTCTTTTCACTACCCCATTCTATTGAGGTGTCCTGACTACTAATACCTATCTTCTTATCCCATGGACCTCACATAAGTCATCAAACTCATTAGACCAAAAATCTCCTCCTCTATTAGATATTAATAAATTTAACTTCCCATTCTTCTTCTCATTCTCAACAAGGGCCTTGAATGCCTTGTACTTATAAAGAGATTTTGACTTTTATTTTAAAAATGCTACCCAAGTCATTCTTATGTAGTCATCTATGAGTAACATGAAGTATCTATCATCTTAAATTCTTTAGATTATTCTAGGTCCATATAGATTAGTTTGTATTAATTATAATGTTCTTGTAGTAGATTACTCCTTGGACTTGAACCTTCTTTTAATCTACTTATGATGTTGACATGACTTGCAAAGTATATTTGTAGGTTTGGTGATGTTAGGAATCTTTTTCATAGACTTCTTAGTGCTTATCTTGACCATATTTTCAAATTTTATGTGACCTAACCTTCTATGACATATAAAAATTTCATTCATATTTCTCATAAAGCATCTCTCTTTCTTGATCGCATTGAAGACATATAGATTATTCTTAGTCCTCTTAGGATTGGTAATTAGCCTTCCTAATTTGGCTCTCCTTATCTCACACCCTCTATCATGAAAGTTTTTTGTATGTTCTTGGTTTCACAATTGACTTACACTAAGAATTTTATGTTTCAAACCTTCTACATGCAACACATTTTCTACCTTGGTCTTCCCATTATCCAAACTCAATATACCCTTGCCAACTATATTGTTAGTTGTGTTGTCTCTAAATATCAATATTCCTACAACATTCTTATTCAATGAGATGAACTTGTTTTTGTCTCATGTCATGTGGCTTGAGAAACCATTAAATATATACCATTTCATGCCTTCATCTTGAATGTGAAACATAGTCTAAGATAACATAAATTCATTTTTAGTCTTATTTTCCTCCTTAGCAAATAATACATCTAGACTCTTGGGCTCAATATGATCATTCCTAAATTTATTTGGTTGCCACACAAATGTTTAACCCTTCTCATGCACTCTAGAAGATCCATATACCTTGTTAAGTCCTCTTGACTAATCAATCCTTCTCCCATGGTCCGATGATAACTCATCCCTTGAGACCATTCTACAATCACTTGATTTACAATGAAAGATATGACAAGAAAAATAGCAATCATTTAAATAATTATAATACCTTATTGCACTGAGATTCCTAATTGGTCTTTTCATGTTGACTTTCATGTTGGTGTTCTTAACTTGTTTTGGCTTCTCACACTCTTTCTCAAACTTGCTCATCTTGTCTATGAGTTACTCATGCTAAACCTTACAATAATCTATCTTTATCTTCAATTGATCATACTCAACTTATTTTGATCTAAAATTTATATTAAAACCTTCTAATTGATTCCTAAAATATTTGATGATCTTTTCATCCCTTTTGGCTTCTTTGAACTAGTCACTCTATAAGGTAAAAATATGTTCCTTAAGATATTCGACCATAGATATCAACTCATGATTCCTCTTATTTTGATGCTTAAAATAATCTAGGAAAATTATGAGCTTAGACTCAATGTCTCTTTATATTCTCCTTCTTCATTATAATATTAGACTTCTTCATCATACATGTTGTCTTCTTGATCACTAGACATCTTATGCTTCTTAGGATCACCTTCAAGTTGTTAGGCCTAATTCGAATGGCCAAGATTTGATACCAATTATTAGAATAAAAATGATTGAGATGGGGGGGTGAAGTATTCTTCAAAAAACTTTCTTTCAGTTATACTTAAGCAATCATGAATGATTCAAACAAACATATACATTTACCAAGCATTGGCAACTATCCACATAAGCATAAAACATAAGAACACATCAAATTTGTCAAAAAACCTCAAGGGGAATAAAACCCACTAATCTCAATAAATGTAATATAATCATATAATACAAAAACCAAATTTATTAAATCACCAATTTCACATGGAGGACCCACTAGCCAAGCACCCACTTGATTTGGCTTAGGCAAGCACCTACTTGCAAGAAGGCACCAAACCCCTAGATGACTCAGCACCAACTCAACCACCTGATTACTTTGATCACCTTCATCACACTATGTTTCTCAAAAAATAGATGATGATCACCTTATTTAGCTCTTCACACTCTTATCCCTCTCAAACTACCTTCTAGGCTTCTTCACTCAACTAGGTCTCTTTAGGACTGATTAGGTCATATGACATCTATTTTCATATGAAGATATACTATCATATCTTTATTATAGATCTTATACACTCATTTGATGGTCTAAAATACATCATTATACTCAATAATGTGTTATTTCATTCTCTTTCTCTTAGCTTACTCAAATAGGCCTAAAACTCCCTTGTATATATTCCAATCCTTGTTCATTTACCACTTAGTTGAACACACACCCTTAACCTCTTATTTAAGCCATAAAATAGGTATTATGACATCTTACGAATATGAATAAAATTATATTTGAGTCTATTTTGGTCTGACATGACTCGATTAGGCCTCATTTCACATTTAGGTCTCATAGAGACCTAATTGCATTAGGTCTATCTCTTAATGCCAAATATTGACTCTCTTGAGATAATATTTCTTTCTAAAACACTTGAAAACATTCAACCACTTATCCAAGGAAATATTATAACCACATCCATGTTTTTTAAATCTGCATCCTTCGTTCATACCTTAAAACCTTCTTTAAGACAAATTGCCATATTAGGTCTATGTGCCTCAACAAATTATTTTGAAATAATGAAGCTTAAACATACTTAGAAAACTCTAATATGATAAAATAAGTGTGTGTGTGTGTGTGTGTGTGTGTGTGTGTGTGTGTGTGTGTGTGTGTGTGTGTGTGTGTGTGTGTGTGTGTGTGTGTGTGTGTGTGTGTGTGTGTGTGTATATATATATAATGTAGTCTAAATTTACTTAGGGTAATCATAAAATTAATTAGACACTTCCACTTAGAAGAGAAGGTTTTAAGAATACCTCTACAACTCACTCAATCAGAACTACCATATTACGTCAAAACACAATCATGATGACTTTGACCTTCAACACCTATATAGACATATGAAATGAATTATGATGCTTGTAGATGATCCTATAATATCATTGTACCATTATAATATATAAAATTAATATGGTTAAATGGAAAATATTGGTCTTGCAGACTAAGCTCATGACCTTATATCTCACTGTCTTATCTAAACCAAACAAGTCAACTTGTGAGCAAGTTTTTCACCACACACATGACCTCAAAAGATTTTTACAAGCATGAACATATAGTAAAATTATTTTCCAAGATATCCATGAACTTTGTTTCATCATTATATCATGTTAACACATTCTAATTCATCTTCTCACTACTTCGTGGGATTTTCACTATTTGAATCATTAGGCATGTTAATGACTAGCTAACTCTGATGACTACTTTAGCACACTTAAGGGATAAAACCTATCCAAAACCATTATTTGACATAAAATATGAGTATCTACCTACTTTTTCCTTCTATTTTCTTACTATGTTTAATGCAACTTTTTTACTTCTATAACAACTTATTCAAAAATAAGCCTATAACTTAACATTTTCTCTCTCCTCTCCCTAAACAATACCACCTGGAGGTATCTATGATATTACAATATAATTTTAAATATATTACTTGAGAAATTCAATCCATCTTGATCTCCCTTGAGCAACATATTCAACATCAAGTCTTTATTAGAGTTTTAAGAGGGTTTAAACTAATTTGCAATCTTAACAATCATTCATAAAGCATAGCCCCTCAATACAAAAAATTATTCCTAGAATTTTGAGTTAGGAACCTTACCCATATAACATAAATTTATTATGTTCCCATTTAAATTTTTGATAAGATAATGAGCACAATAAAATCCTTCTTGGGTTGAGAATCCTTCATTCTGAGTACTCGAGAGACCTCCAAACAACTTTTCATGCCTTGTCCTTTAAACTATAACCTCAAAATTCATGTACATAAATAGAAAAACTTGAATTACCTTTTTTAATGCTTAAATGAGATAAAACACCTTGAAATATGATTATGACCCTTCATTAAGTCAAACACTCTCTCTCTTTGTTCTCTAGATCTTGACCTATAAACCATATTAGGCTTTAAAAATGACCTCCATGCCTCTTTACATGCACTATCCACCTAAATCACATGAAAAAATTCTCAATTTAATGCCATAAAACCTTTGTAATGCTTAAACACTTCCATAGGTCCTTCACATGGCTTGACAACAGATTATGATACCTCATTAGGCTAGATAGGGTCCAAGTACAGATCAAGGAAAAATTTATTACCATAAAATACCCACATTAAAACACTTATGAAGGATTATATACCTAATTCACAAGCCCATACAATTCCAAACAACTCTTCACTTGTTTGATCTCACTCACTTTTCCATGCTACCTGCACATACCTCTTCATATCATGACTAGGCTTATTATGCAACTTGACATCAATGACATATATTTTAATGCAACCATAAAGCATTAGTTTTCTTCAAATTATATTTTGTGTTAAAATACTTCAATTACAACACTCCATAAATACCCCTTGTCACATTAACACACTATCAAATAGGCACACTCTCTCAATAACATCAACCTCATACAAGATACACCTTGAACATCATTGAAAATATTCAAAAAAATATAAATCTAATATATTTAAAGATTAATTTAATGAATCTAATTTAAATAAATAGAATAAATTTTAAGAAAAATCCTCTAACATGATCAAGGTAAAGATAATTTGAAAACATGTAGCATGTGTTTTTGTAGTCCTTAGTATGCTAACTAATTTATCCAAGAAAATATTTCAAGAAATCTTCGAAAAAGAGGATGAACCAATGACTATCACAAAAGGGGAAGATGAAGAGAGACACAATCCCAAATAAATATCAATTGATTTTTAGCTGGCTAAGTAAATTATTTGTAAAGACTAGGTTACAGAATCAATGGCACTTCCTTGCTTGTATTAGTGTATTCAATCATGAAAAAAATAGAGGTATGTTGGAGTGAGAATTAAAACTCACTCATGGAATTAAGCTTAATTAGTAGTCAATTAATTAGTTTTTATGTCTCAAATATTTGCACACCTATTTTTTGAATGAAAATATTCCATATCAACTAATTTTTATTTCACATAACAAAGTATTAGTTTTGCATAACAAACTTTATACCTATCTAATGGGCATTCCTATTACTTCTATGAGTCTGGTGGAAGAGAGAAATTATGTAGATTGTATTATTCAATTGAGGAAGTAATATAAAGACTAGTTTTTACATAATGTATCAGATGAATACTCTATGGTAATGGTTTTCAAGAGAGATCCTGCCAGTTATTGTTGGAGAATACACCCCTAGGAAGCACATAGTTGATTACCATATACAAGCAACTTATAATATGCGGAATTAAACCAGAATCACACGTAACTAGAATTCAAAAATAACACAGAATATGAGAGACAATACACAACTTGTATTAATATTCATTCTAGAAAAGAATTACAACTAAGAAGATGCCACAGTCTTCTTCACCTTACAGAGGCTTCCCACACCCCAAGTGTACGCAATTCAACTTTCAAGAGTTATCCCTCTTACCCAATAAATGGTCCCAACACCCAACTCAAACACAGAGTTGGTGTTCACCTCCACTAGCTAGCAACCACTACTGCCAGTACACAAGTACTCCACGTACTTCAAGTAGATCTCCCATGAACCTGCAATAACCTGCAACTCAACAGACCAAACTTATGGAAGGAACTACCTTGCCTTCCTTTCTTACTATGAGCACTCACAGTACTCCAAGTAGACCTTTCCTGATCTTTCTCCCTATTGTGTTGTGATCTCACTGATCTTGCTGCCACTTGCAAATCAACTTGGTTCTGCAATACCTGCAAACCTAGATCAAACATACACAATCTTCAGCAAATCAATGATCTTACTTACCATGTAGATTATCTCTACACCCTTTGAAGAACCCTTGTCCTTGCCTCACCAAGTCCTTATGATTCTCCATCAGTACCATGCTTGGCACTGATATGGAACTAGGAGGAACACCCTTTGCTCTTTTCAATCTGAAGGAGCTAATCTTTGCTCAACTCAAAACTAGAACACTTTTACAATACATCCCATGAGTCTATTATATAGATCCCATGCATACAATAATTATACATCTAATTACAATAATTAGATCCACAGCTTGAGTCTATAATTAGCTCTCAACATGCAAACACTCGGTTCGTTAAAGAACTCTCCATGAAAAAGCAATTCTAGAACCACACACACGACCGACGTCGGTCTCTATCTGCCTGGAGGTGACCGACGTCAGCCGAAACCTACCAACGTTGGTTGCTCTTCTATCTTCACCTTGCCGACGTTGGTTGGCCTAACTGACACCGGTGACTGTGACACTTAGCAACTCTTTGGCAACCTCCTCCCCTATTTGCATCAATGAAACTTTTAGCTCCACAACCTAACAATCTCCCACTTGGAGATAAACAGCTGCACCTATACCTATACCTGTACTCTATCTAATTTGTATGCTAGCTTGTATCCCTCTTCAAGCTCAACCCCTGAAGACCAACCACCACAAAACTTGTGGTGAACCTCCTGTCATTCAAGTAACCTACCGCATCTGCATCTACAAACACATGTAGAAAAGAACTTGACCCTGCATAGCAAGAATCCCTGCTGCTGGTCCCTCTCAGATGCTTGAGAATCTACTGAACTACCCTCTAGTGCTTCTTTCCTAAATCAGCTCCAAACTTTTTGACAGCTCCCACTGCTTGGAAAAACCCAGGTCCAGTACATACCATGCACTTAACCTCATTATGTGAATCAGGACACTAAACTATCCAACCCTCGGTGTGCTAACTGTCTTCACACAATCATCCAGAGACAAAATCAACCTGTGATCTTCCATGCCTCTAGAACACACTTATGCCAAAGAATTTTGCTGCTCCAAATTCTTCATGACACTCTGCTTGAACTAACTTTACCTTAGCTCAGCAACCCTGCATGTGTAACCCTAAAACAAGTAAACACACCACATACAGTAACAAGATGATGTTGCAATCATCACCCACCTGGTAAAGAGAAACACAATGGTCAAACCTCCATTGTCTTGCAGCTTACTCAAGACCATACACCTTGGCCTTCTGTCTCACGTATCCATTTCCGCTCTTCTTTATCCTTAACATCCATTCATCTCTCAGTGTTCTCTTCTAGCTAGCAACTCCACCAAAAACTCCCATTTGGTTCTTCTCCAAGGAAATCACATTCCTCATCCATGCCTAGCTCCCACTGTTTCTTGGATCTACCTGCTCTGCTTATTTAACAACTTCCTGGTTCTTAACCTTCAGTGAGCAACAAGTAGTGTAAAGAAGGGAAATGAAAAATATGAGGCTTACTTACCACTTCAATCCTCCTTATGGGCACTTGAGACTCCTTGACAGCTTGCTATCCACCCAAATTCTATCTCAGTGACCGATGCCAGTCACATCTCAGTCTGCATCTGACCAAAATCAGTTCTATGCGACTGCCTCCTTGTCGACATCAGTTTTCCCTAGCCGACGTCGGTAGTTATCTGCCCTGAGTCACTGACATCAGTCTGCACATAGCCGACGTCGGTCCTTGTCTAGATGCTAACATTGGTTTTCTAACTGACGTCAGTCTCTGTGTTTTACTTGTGAGAAATGACCTTTTTTTGTGAGCTCCTTTTTGAACAAAACCTTATCCAAATCACCCTTGCTCTGCTCAGAATTTCTCAGCCCCTTTGACTGATACCTATCTATCATCTTCTCCTTGAAAACCAAGGATTTCCAGTTCTTAAGCCTGTCAAAGACATCTGACCTCCTCTTAAGAACATGCATCTCCTTCTTACTCTTGTGACCAAGCCTACAAAGCCACGTCTCTGCAACAGAAGAAGAATTAGTAATGTAAGTAAGTAGATAAAGAGTACCTACTTTCTTACCACCAGCTAATTCAAGTGCATCTGCTATGAGAATTCTTGTGCATCTCTCATCACCCAACTTTCCTGAAGAAATTAGCCACATCTCCGAACCAGGACCTGCATGACCTCCTCCAACACCCATGTGTTCTCTGCTTGCAATTTCAGCTCCACTTCCCCTTTGCCAATATTTTGGCAAGGCACACCAGCCCCTAAATAAATCTTTCCAAAGTCTCCAAAGACCTTAACATGAAAAGATACTCTATTTTAGACTGCATGGAAAGAGGCAATAGAATCTATAAAACAAGATTCTACTTTATCCAAGAAACATACCATAGCATCTTGTGCAACACCACCTGCAACTTCTGCTTCTTCAGTTCCTTCATGCTGATCTTCCACAAACCAACAATATTTATTTACCTACTCTTTCTTTCCATAGGACCATAAGTAACCATTCATGCTTTTCAATTCCTCCATTCTTAGCTTACTGTCTTCTGCCATTGCTATACTCCCACTCAAATAGAAACCCCTGTGAGTAACCTATAATCAAACACAAACCTGCTCCTTGTAGCCTTAGCTCTGATACCACTTGTTGGTATCAAGCTCAAGAACCTACAACCAGGCTCTGATACCAATTGTTGGGGAATATACACCTAGGAAGCACACAATTGATTACCATATACAAGCAACATATAATATGCAGAATTAAACCAGAATCACACGTAACTAGAATACAAAAATAACACAGAATATGAGAGACAATACATAACTTGTATTAATACTCATTCTAGAAAAGAATTACAACTAAGAAGATGCCACAGTATTCTTCACCTCACAGAGGCTTCCCACACCCCAAGTGTATGCAATTAAACTTTCAAGAGTTATCCCTCTTACCCCAAAAATGGTCCCAACACCCAACTCAAACACAGAGTTGGTGTTCACCTCCACTAGCTAGCAACTACTACTGCCAGTACACAAGTACTCCACGTACTTCAAGTAGATCTCCCATGAACCTGCAATAACCTGAAACTAAATAGACCATACTTATGGAAGGAACTACCTTGCCTTCCTTTCTTGCTCTGAGCACTCACAGTACTCCAAGTAGACCTCTCCTGATCTTGCTCCCTGTTGTGTTGTGATCTCACTGATCTTGCTGCCACCTGCAAATCAACTTGGTTCTGCAATACCTACAAACCTAGATCAAACATACACAATCTTCTGCAAATCAATGATCTTACTTACCATGTAGATTATCTCTACATCCTTTGAAGAACCCTTGTCCTTGCCTCACCAAGTCCTTATGATTCTCCATCAGTACCATGCTTGGCACTGATATGGAACTAGGAGGAACACCCTTTGCTCTCTTCAATCTGAAGGAGATAATCTTTGCTCAACTCAAAACTAGAACACTTTTACAATACAACCCATGAATCTATTATATAGATCCCATGCATACAATAATTAGACATCCAATTACATTAATTAGATCCATAGCTTGAGTCTATAATTAGCTCTCAACATGCAAACACTCAGTTCATTAATGAACTCTCCATGAACAAGTAGTTCTGGAACCACACAGGCGACCGACGTTGGTCCCTGTCTGCCTAGAGGTGACCGACGTTGGCCAAAACCTGTCGACATTGGTTGCTCTTCTGTCTGCACCTTGCCGCCATCGGTTGGCCTAACCGATGCCGGTGACTGTGACACTTAGCAACTCTTTGGCAACCTCCTCCCTTGTTTACATCAGTGAAGCTTGTAGCTCCACAACCTAATAGTTATGAGTTATTTAAGAACTATAATGTGGTCACACTGAGAGTCATGGAGTATTTTTCTTCATGTATGTATGCTTGATGTTGATCACTTATTCTTTAGTTATTGAAAATTCCATCACCACCAGTGCCATTTCTTTAGGTATTTGTTTTGTATCTTTGGGACTTTATTTTTTATAGTTGACAGTCTACTTCAGATTTGTTATAGAGCTTTATCTCCTTTTGAAGATTAAATATTATGGTGAATATAGTATTAGCATATTAGTGTTCTAGTGGATTTAGCCCACTCATATAGAATTTTTTACGTCACTCCACCTAGTCAGTAGTATGGGGGGGTGGTATGGTGTAGATCTTGCTTCTTCGATTATCATGTTCCTTGCTAACCCTTAGTACACCACATCTTTTGGAAATAGATCAAATTCATTTGGTGAACCATTTTTCACTATCGACACCTTTGATAGTCTATTTTCATAAGAACTATTCTGGTGCATTCTAGCATTAGTTGTTTTTTGTGATCGAGCAATAGATCCAAACCACTCATGCAGATTTGAATTCCATTGAGACTTCTGAGTCCACCAAGTGAATTTATATTTGATGACCTTCATTCCATATAGTGTACCTCTTCAACATTATGTTCAAGTATTGAGCCATTTTCTTTCTTAGGACATCTTTTAGCATATGTTTTTTGCTCTCTCAACTTTAATTGATATTATTAGTTTTTGGGTACATTATGATGATAAACCAAGTGCATTTATATTTGATGGCCTTCATTCTGTCTAGTGTACCTCTTCAAAATTATGTTCAAGTATGGAGTGATTTGCTTTCTTGGGACACCTTTTAGCATATATTTTTTGCTCTCTCAACTTTAGTCATTGTTATTAGTTTTTGGGCACCTTGCAATGATAAATTTCATCCTTGGTGACTCTTTTTTCTAGTGTTTTGAGATCAGTGTTTTTTATAGAGTTAGCCTCATATAGAGTATCAGTTCCTATTTGACTTAGCGGTTACAGTGATTCATCATCCATGTAGTTTGATAAGATGGATTGGTTACCATAGAGATACTTTATAATTCACTATGATTTTGTACATGTGTACCTAATCAGGGCTTGTTGTCGATACCCATTCAATCTATTTACGTTCCCTTTTCTTACTCCCTATTTTAAACTTAAGGTAGGGTGTTAGAGTAATCATTAAAAATCACTCATGGAATTATGCTTAATTAGGAGTCAATTAATTAATTTTTATGTGTCAAATATTTGTACACCTATTTTGTGCATGCAAATATTCCATATAAACTAATATTTATTTCACATAACAAATTATTTGTTGTGTGTAATAAACTTTATGCCTATTTAATAGGCACTACTATTACTTCTCTAAGTCCATTGGAAGAGAAAAATTATGTAGATTGTATTATTCACTTGAGGAAATAATGTAGAGACTATTTTGTGTATAATGTATGAGATGAATACTCTATGGTAATGGGTTTTAGGAGAGATCTTGTTGGTTATGATTTCTTTATGAATTCCAATAAGGTAGAGATCCAAAATAATTATAATAGGCTATGGTTATAAAAATATTTAACATTCCAAGGTCTAATGTAATTTTTTGGATCCAAAATTGACTTACTTGTAGAAGAGCAATGGAGGTTGCAAGGAGTTTAACTAAGTATAACTAGAAGTGTAATTTAGAAAAGACTCAAAGTGATTTAAAATAAAAGAGGGAGTGATCTGGGATAGCATGTAAGTGAACACAATGTGGAAAGATCAAGAAACATAAAAATCAACATGCAAAATATGTCAATACTTTAGTCTTAAAAGCTAATTTTGGAAGATGGGGAGAAGGTGATAGAGTTGAACCTTTTTATATGGGATAATTACATAACCACTATATTACATGATGGAACCATCATAGGATGTTACAAAATTATTGCTTATTTAAGATGAAACCATTGTACGGATACATAACCATCACAATGGTTCTGAAACCTATGTGGAAATTTTGTAATGCAAAGAGGTGATCATATTATGAATAATAGTAGTTTAATCATGCATAGGAGGTTTTTAAAATTGAACTAATAGAATATGTAAAGGCCATATAAAAAAGAGCCAAATAGGGGTTTGGAGATTAAAATGGAAGTAAAAATGAGGAGGGTGTTAGACATAACCCATTTTGAGCATACATTAGAAGATCATTGCATCATTATTGAACATCAAACCAAAAATATCATACCATGAATATTTTGGGAGGATACATAAGCATAAGAGAAGATGTGGTCATCTCAAGGAAGAGCTATGCATGATCCAAAACTCAGAAGTCTTGGTTGATAAATATCACAAGAACATAAAAAAAACACAGTAACAATGATTTCTCTAAGAAGAGATGTAGTATTACTCAAATTCGCAAAACAAATATATGCTTATCTCTGGGAAGAGATGCCTGTCTTTACATTTCAGGTTACCTCTTCTTTTATACACAATTTGAAGGCATGGGAAGGATGTGGAAGGTCACCAATATCGAGGGAGATGAAGTGGTATGACTTCCAATATTTAAAACAATACATAATTCGAGGAATTACTATTTTTAGAAACTTACTATTTTTAGACAGCACTATTAAAATTGAAAATTGAGGCACTTCTGTTGGGTTTTCGGGGGTCAAACTTCATTGAGAAAATCTCAGTGCCATTTCACGACGTTCCCCTCATTCTTAGATTTCCAACGGTTCAAACAGCGATTCAATTGGAGCTACGATGCAAAAGTTATGGCTCCCGAAAGTTTCGTCATCAATTGGGGTGGAACTGTCACCCGAATTGTCACCTAAATTGATGCCTGGATCATTCCTCCCTCCTTGAAAAGCAATGGTCCCCATTGCATCAATGCTCTCCATCAGGTGTGGTAATTGTTTCTTGATTTGATTCTCTGTGAGCCACTCACCTTGATGGCTAAGCTGGCCCCTTTTGACCACTCGATAAAGCGAAATAGAACGTCCTCTAGTTGTCTTCATCCAGGTATCCATAATCTGATCCTCTTCCACTGGAGCAAAACTCTATGGATCAAGTTCATCAATGTCGAGTTATTCTGCTACAACTGAAGTGTCCAAGAGAGGTGGATGATATGGCTTGAGGAGTTCCACATTGAATATTGGGTGCAGACCAAGGTAGGCTGGGAGGTTCAACTCGAAAGCATTTTCTCCAACTCTTCTGGTGATGGTGTATGGACCATATCGCAGAGGCCGAATCTTTTTGTGTGGGCCTATAATTTGTTCCTTTTGGAGCTACAACCAGACCATGTCACCCACAGCAAAATGGTGTGCAATCCTGTGTTTATCATGGCATTGCTTATACTTTTGATTCATCTTCTCCAAGATGTCATGAACTTGTTGCTGGAGGTGTTGCATTTGTTCAATAAACTTTGTAGCTTTTGCTGCCTCAGATCTTCCATGAGGTGTGTATTCCATGGTGGAAAATGGAACTGCTATATCAACTGGTGCCATGGGTTGGAACCCAAAACATACTTGGAATGGACTGTGCTTGGTCAAGCTGTGCAGTGCCCGATTGTATCCATTTTGTATGAAAAGAAGTCCCTCATCCCATGTGCATGGATGTTTGGAGTGGTACATCTGAATCATGTGAACAATCAAGTGGTTTACCACCTCTGTTTGACCATCAGTTTGTGGATGGAAGGCTGTGGACTTCATCAGCTTAATATCCATCATCTTCCATAGAGTGGACCAGAAGATGCTCAAGAACCTGCTATCTCGATCTGAGACAATGGACTTGGGAAGACCAAAATGGAGCCATATATGACTAAAATATAGTTGAGCAGTTTCCTCAGCAGATATATTTTTTTACAAGCAATCATGATAGCCATTTTTGAAAAATGATCAACTACCACAAAAATACAGTCCTTACCATGTTTTGACGTGGGCAAACCTGATAGAAAATCCATTGAGACAGATTCCCAAGGCCTGGTTGGTTCTGGCAATGGCGTGTACAATCCTTGCTTCTTATTTGTCGGCTTGGCTATCACACATGGGGTGAAAGATTTGAGATATCTTTCCACATCCTTTCGCATATGGGGCCAGTAGAAGTGTTTTTGAAGAATTGCCAATGTTTTCTCAATACCAAAGTGTCCAGCTATCCTACTGAAGTGTGCTTCCCATATCATCTTTTGTTGCTCTGCAACTGGAACACAGATGTGTCCCATATGATAGAGGACATTATCTTGCAAATAGAAATCAGAAACATGTGTACCTTTTTAAAGTGCTTGATATGTAGTAGCAAAGGTAGGATTTGCTTCATATAGGGTACCCCAAGTGGCAGTCTCATGTCTGCACAGATCTAAAACTATCGTGAGTGCAGTAATTAGTGGGCGGCTCAGACAATCTACAGCTGTATTTGAGCTCCCCTTTTTGTGTTTGATTATCAGGTGAAATTGCTAAAGATATGTGGCCCACTTCTGATGCCTCTCATTTCGGAGCTTGCTTTGTGTTTGGATTAATTCCAATGGTCTGTGGTCAGAGTGGATGACCGTTTCTTTCCCCAAGATGTAGTGTTTCCATTGTTTGCAAGCTTGCACAATGGCATATAGCTCCTTATCATATGTTGGATATTTCCTGACTGTATCAGTGAAAGTCTCACTGTGATATGCAACAGGATGGTCATGTTGCATGATGATAGCTCCCATGGCATATTCAGATGCATCTGTCATCAACTCAAAAGGTTGATGCAAATCTGGCAAGGCAAGAACAGGAGGTGAGCAGAGTCTATTCTTCAAATTCTCAAATGCATTTTGCTATATTTTGCCCCACTGAAATGTAGCTTTTGCTCCTCCTTTAGTCACTTGGGTTAGTGACCAAGCAATATGTGAAAATCCAAGAACAAACCTGCGATAGAAATTTGCAAGACCCAAAAAGCTACGAAGCTCTATGAGGGTCCTTGGTGTGGGCCATTCTCGAATAACCTGAATCTTTTTTGGATCAACATGGACCCCTTCTGCATTCACAACATACCTGAGGTACTGAATTGTTGTCATCTCGAATGTGCATTTGTCAAGATTTGCATACAACTTGTGCTCCCGAAGAGTTTGAAGCACCTTACAAACATGTTGCAAATGTTCTTCCCATGTTCTACTATAGATGAGTATGTCATCTAAGTAGAAAACCACAAATGAGTTGGTGAAGGGTCGTAGGATGTCATCCATCATCCTCATGAAGGTTGCAAGTGCATTAGTTAAGCCAAAAGGCATAACCAACCATTCAAAGAGCCCCTCCTTAGATTTGAATGAAGTCTTCCAGACATCAGTGGGATCGATGGGAATTTGGTGATAACCAAATTTGAGATCAATTTTGGTGAAGAACTTCGCACCATGGAGCTGGTCCAGCAGGTCATCAATCTTGGGGAGAGGATAGCGATTCTTCACAGAGATTTTATTCAGGGCTCGATAGTCAATACAAAGCCTCCATGTTCCATCTTTCTTCAGTGCCAAGACAATTGGGCTACCACAAGGTGAAGAGCTTGGCCTGATGTGACCCTTTTGGATCAATTCTTGAATCTATCTTTTTATCTCATCATTCTCCAAAACTGATCTGCGATACACAGGACTGTTAGGCAAAGGTGATCCTGGGATCAAATCGATAGAATGTTTTACCTGGCAATGTAGTGGAAATCCTGTGGGTGACTTGAATAAGTCATCATATTCTTCTGTGATGAGTCCTATCTGCTTTTATTATTGTGTTGATTGCGTAGTCAGGACTGCAACATCAGCCTTCATGGATTTCTGTGGCTTGACCACCATGAGGACAAATTATTTTGTTTTCTCCACCAATCTCTTACATTGCTTCACACTGATCAGGGAGACAGATGTGCGAGGTGGTACCTCTGGTACCCTATAGCACCATTTTCCAAGGGTGAGGGTAATCCTTCAGGTTCATGATTCATAGATGCCATGTTGCTCATACATGAATGGCTGACCAAGGAGTACATCACAAACATCTAGATTGACTACATCACACAAGACTTCATCTTGGAATGGTTTTATGGCATATGAAAGAAGACACTGATGGGTGACACAGAGGTCTCTCCCTGGGCTTAACCATCCAATACTATAGGGCTTTGGATGAGGCTTCACAGATAGATTTAGACTTTTCACAACTTTAGCAGAGATCAAATTCTTTTGACTCCCACTATCAAGAATGAAATGTAAAGGCGTACCTTTTACCCATAGTTTGGAGTGGAACAATCTTTCCTTGTCATCTGGTCTTTCCCCACAGTTCTGTGATGAAGCAACAATGGTGTCAAGCTCAGCATCTACAATTTCTTCTTCGTCCTCTTCGACTGTGGGTTGTGTATGAGGCAGAGTAGTGGACATTGAGTATTGTGACTCAGAAAGCAATGACTTGATGGCTCGACATTCTTCTTTGGAGTGAGTCCTAGTTTTGTGGTAATCACACCATTTTCCAACCTTCCCTTTCTGGGATTTCTTATCCTGAGACTCCTTTTGCTTCCAATTTGGGCCTCGAGTTTGACCTTCGTTATCACTTTTCCATTTTGAGGGTTGACTCTTCGTATTCTTTCTGTCATTCTTCTGTTCAATCTTCACTGCAAATTTGTATGCCTCACCGAGGGTTTCCAAATTGAAGAGTTCCATTTCCCCCCATATGTACCATTGTAGTCCACCACGATATTTGAGATTCTTATGTTTTTCACTTTCTTGAATGCCCAACCTTGCAGACAAAGAATGAAAAGTGTCTGTGTAATCTTGAACAAATTGGTCCTTACCTTAGCAAAGTTGTTGCCACTGTATGTAGAGATCATCATATGCTCCGATGGGATAGTATTCTTCTTTCACTGCTTCTACAAAATCATCCTAGGTAGGTTCTACCTCAAGGCCAATGTCATCTGTGATGAACCTCTTTTTGCACACTTCCCACCAATTTTTCACAGGCAATGTTGATTTCAAAAGAGCAAAAGTAATCTTTTCTCCATCGGTGAACTTATTTACAGAGAAGTAGGAAGACAGTTGATCTAACCAATTTTCTACTGCATCAACATTGATTTTACCTTCAAATGTAGGAATATCAAAATTTACCTAGACCTTGAAGGGTGTTGGGGCACTGAAAGGTCATTCCCTGGATGAGGAGCCTGGAGCCACAGAGCCAAGATTTCCCATCGAAAGTGTTTGAAGAATTTGGGCAAATTCTTGCAGCATCTGTGCTTGTTGCCATTGGAGGGCCTCATTCACCATTTCCTTAAAAGGATCGGATGTCTCGGTGTCATCTGCTATTTGAGGTCGTTTGGAGTGAACAGGTGGAAAATTTGGAAGCTCTGTTGTTTCCCACCCAAGCTTCTTATAGCCTGACCTCGTCCTCGGGATCATACACTCTCAAGACAAACCGCTTTGATACCACTGATCCAAAACTCAGAAGTCTTGGTTGATAAATATCACAATAACATAAAAAAAACCATAGTAACAATGAATTCTCTGAGAAGAGATGTAGTATTACTCAAATTCGTAATACAAATATATGCTTATCTCTGGGAAGAGATGTCTGTCTTTACATTTCGGGTTACCTCTTATTTTATACACAATTTGGAGGCATGGGAAGGATGTGGAAGGTCACCAATCTCGAGGGAGATGAAGTGGTATGACTTCAAATATTTAAAACAATACATAATTCGAGGAATTACTATTTTTAGAAACTTACTATTTTTAGACAGCACTATTAAAATTGAAAATTGAGGCACTTCCGTTGGGTTTTCAGGGGTCAAACTTCATCAAGAAAATCTCAGTGCCATTTCACGATGTTCCCATCATTCTTAGCTTTCCAACGGTTCAAGCGGCGAGTCAATTGGAGCTACAGTGCAAAAGTTATGGCTCCCGGAAGTTTCGTCATCAATTGGGGTGGAACTGTCACCCGAATTATCACCTAAATTGATGCCTGGATCAATGCATGAAGCTGGCCTAACTAATAGGAGGAAATGGGTCGAAGTTGGTGAGTGTAGTTTTATGTGAATGAAAATTGGTAGTACCATGAGCCAAGGAATTGTGTAGAAGAGATGTTCACTTAAAAGATTGAGAGGCTTTGAGGATAAAATTAGATGGTGAGGCAATGAGAAGAGGAAACAATATTCCACATTACTATCTTTATTAGTTTTTGTCTATACTCTCCTTGAACTAAGGAGAAGTCCCTACAAGAGGGTTCGATTAAAAAATGGTAATAAAATTCCTTGACTAGATGGTTGGATCCATCTAGAAAATTGTAGTCACTTTTTGAGGGTAACTTAGGTGCACACTACAAGGGAGTGTTATACATGTAGCAATAAATGGGTGGGTTAATCACAAAAACATAATCTATGATAGTGTGGGTCAACTCCCACCCATTAGGGGAGTGTAAGGGGAAAGGTCAACCCAAAGATGTGTGATGAAGATTTTGGGTTAAAAATTCCCTTGTAGAATGGTGCACAGAGGAAGGTTGTCATGAAAGAAACCTAAATAATTAGGAGACTAAAATGTCAGGTAACCCTTAGAAATAAGTTGAAGTGAATCTAGGAAAGTAATAAAAAAATTCAAAACCAAGGGAAGCAGGACCTTTGGAACATGGAGGATAGAGTTGTATGCTCTGGATGAATACACCACCATGTGGAAAGGCTTGATTAAATGTAGATAGAATGACAATAAATTTAGTGGATCAAAAGGGAAGGCAAGCAAAGGGAATGCCAATATATGTTGAGCTAAGAACCATAATAAAGGATGTAGGGGAAATAATGAGACTTATCAATGATGGAAGATCTTGATAGATAATTATAAAGTGATGGTGGAAAATGACAAAGTAGTTGGCCTTGGGGAAAGATAAAATTTAAATGGAAAAGGATTGAAAACACATTAATTATTAATAGTTATATTTGAGCCATCCCACTAAAAAGAACCATTGGAAGTGAGTGAAATAAAAGGTTACCTGAGGACTATAGAGAGTGGATTGGGATTAGGAAAAGCAATATGAAGGAATTAGTATAGAGTTATATTATTGATTAATAAAGGGGAGAAACACCTAGTAAAAATACCACTACAATGTAATTATAGGGAAATAACAAGATGTTAGATAGGTAATGTCAAATCACTTAGATTGTTCATTGTAATACTAAGTAGTCATGTATGGTTGAGCCGAATCTTTAATGATCAAAGTGTATTTCAATTTACAATTGATGTTATGGTTGTGTAATGATATTTTTGATCTTTCCTTTTAATTTGTTATCGTTCATAAGTCTTTAAGGAAGACTAATTTGTTAGATTTTAGTGATGTGCCAAATGAAGTGATTAATATAACTAAGTATGTGAGAAGAAACATGGCATTGCACATTCTCACAATCTAGATGAGTCCCATGTGAACCCTATGTGATTATGTAACTTGATAGCTGATCCAAACACATAAGGCATTCAAGTTTCAATGAAATATATCCAAATAAATCCACTTAATGACCCTAAGAGGCCATGATGGAGAAAAATAAAACCATCTTAGGGAACTGCACATGGTTCTATTTTGTGAAGTCTTTAATACAAGATTATTTTATGTGGACATGTCAATTTAATAAAAGTTATTAGATATATTAATGTTCGTGATTTATCCACATGTTAAACATCATGTAGACATGCTTAAGAGACTTCTCCATAGGACATAAGTCAACTCTATGAATTTAATGACTTTGTGTCAACATGATAAAAACATGTGGATGGTCTAGATCATCACACCATCATGTAAGTTAAGTGTCATAAATACCCAACATTTTTTTAAAACCTTGGTGCATATAGGGTATGCAAAACACTAAAAAAAATATTAATATGACTTGAAAACCCATGTGCATATGGACCCATGATCTTTCTCTTTTTTTTAATGTTGTGGAGATTATTTGCAGACTTAGACTGTCCATAACCCAATCCACAAATGTTTGATATTATAAAATGTGATTGAATGTGAAGGACATTGTAAAGCTTAGATCACTTAGTTGTGGCTACCTCGTGAAAAGTGAATTAAATTTGATAATTTATATATTCTTAGTTCTTATTTAAATAGAGTCACATGTAGTCCATGATATGGACATTTTGCAACCATCCTAGTGTCATGCTAATGGATTTTACTAATGAAGTTTTGAACAATTGATGATTAAATGAGCCTATGGACCTATTGAGTTATAAAATGAGTCTTGTTATAATTGAAATCCTCTAAGCCATTGGCTTGATCATTCATTACGCAATGAACATTTAATAAGATGGGGCCACATAGATATAAGACAATGAGATTGATGCCTTAATTTAGAAAAACCATATCCAACATAAATGATATGTACCATTCATGTAGGCTCAATATGTGGAAGTTAGGGTGGCCACAATTGCATGGATAATATATAATAATGTGACTAAGAGGTGGCCACTCCATTGAATAGAGATATTTGTGAAATTCATTACTAGTTAGGACTCTATAGACTTGTGAACTTCCTAGAAATAATATAAATGGAGAATATCAATTTACAAGGGAATTGAATATAATAATATTATATGTTAATATAATCAATAACTTTAATTTAAATAAAGGTTTTATATTTGATGTCCATAAGGACAGTGTTAGATATGTTATGTGGGTTTTAAAATATTTTTAATCTGATATTGAAATATCTTTTAGGTTCGAAGAATTCGAGTGGAGTTGTCTCTCAAAGTCCCTAATTATAAACTTAATATTGTAACCTAATATATACTTAGCAAATTAAACCATAACCAAGCTATCAATATTAATACAATAAAATTTATTATAAATAAATTCATAATTTGATTCATATTAATGCAAGACAAACTAATTAATATATCAGTATTTAACTATGTAATTTTATTCAAATCACAATAAACAAAAATTATTATCATAAATACCATGAATAATAAATATTATTGCAACACTATCTATTATGATTAATGTTATAAAGTATATTATATTCTTTTACTATACTCTTAATTAGGTTGGAATACGAACGTTATCCTAAAACTTTAATATAAAAATGTGATTTACGAAGAACGACCCCCACCCAAAAATATTAGAGAACATCATTCAGGAAGCAAATTCTTTCCATTTTCTATTCTCACACTAAGGTTGGAAAATGATATTTGGAACGTTATCCTTAATAAATGGGAATAAGGGAAATCAGATTTCCAAGATTTTTTTTGTTTGATGGTGTCTAGAAACTTCTGAGGGGTGAAGGTAATGTACGTTGTCCTAAGACGGGAAAAAGATTAAAATGCGTGTTGTTTCTGGCATTGTGAGCTCCATTCATGGCTTCAACACAGATTCAATGCAGCTCTGAGAAGATCCTACCTGCTTGATAGCTCCCTCGGCAGGCCACTGTATCATAATAACTTCATATCTGGGCACAAATTATAATAACCCTATTTGCAATAGTTACTGCGGCTGCTGAAATTCCAGGCTTCAAAGCCACCATGTCACCAACCTGCACATCTTCACTTAACTTCCCACCTCAATAATTCCTGCACATTCATGCCCTATCATCATTGGCTCTTTTGAAACATAATCCTCGTACCTGTATTCCTAAAGCAAAAACAAAAGGAATATAAACTTGCTTAATGTTATCAATTTGCAATAAGATTCATATGATGGGCATATAAGTACCCATAGACGGGAAAAAGTCAAGCTAGCTGCTCATGCACTAAAAGAAAAATAACAAACATTGGAAAGTTTTCTGCTCGTATTTGTCAGTATGAGATTCCAAATTTTGGATTTTCAAAGTTTTTATTTCCATAGACCAGCAAGACAAGGCAAAGTCCTGGGAAAGTTCTCAAAAGAAACCCAATCCTCGTCAGGGGAAACGAATACAATCTCACATTCTACTCCTTTCGCCTTCAATTTCTCGTGCATGTCAGCCTAAAAGTCTGGCATTGATGATACCAGTGGGCTGCAAATGCAATGTATAATTCCGTCATTTAGAGGAAAAGCATGAAAACAAAACAACTGCCTTTTACGCTCATGTACACTGCTGCTTAGATTTGCGATGCCGAGACAGAGGCACTTATTACATCATCTAAAAACATGGCGAATTTATTTGCTCTCAATCTCTCACTTAACTATATTTTTACAGAATCTTCCTCTCTGCTTCATTTATTTTCTTGACAAGATCATTATTGAGAGTTTCCAAAGAGCGGCAATTTGAAACTGTAAGCCAAAGCATTAAGCCATTGGAAAAAACTCCTCCTGCTGTTGAAGGCCCTTTTGAGGGGAAACACTTTTGTGCTGTGCAAAATCAATCAACTTCTCAAGTTTTGGGAAGGCATAGTCTTGTCCAACAGTGACGCGCTCCTCAATATACTTCATATAGGATGGAAGTGGTTTTCTAAGTTTTTGATATATAATTTACGTCGAATTACATTTGGTTATTTTACTTAAATAATTTTATTTTCATTAATTAATTTTAAAATTGTTTTCTTATTTTTAATATGGTAATTTATTTATTACTAGATTAAGTTGAAAATAATATTACAAAGTTAATTTAGACAAATTTGATTAAAATAATTTTAAAAAAAAGGTATCTAATAAGTTTTTTGCTATTAAATTAATTTGGGGATAATTTTATAAGACCAATTCAAGTATACTCATGATCTCGCTAACACTAAATTTGTTGAAGTCGGGTTCATCTTCCAAGTCTATCAAGCTCCCTATGAAACTGAAATCATGCCATGTGCATTTCGTCGACTTGATTTTGATCATTTTTCACACAATATTCAAAGTCTTTGGCCCATTCGAAAGTCTAAAATTGTGAAAAGTGTAATTATCCGATTCACCTATAGCTTTTTGATACTCATACAAATTTTAATTTAAAATAGTCTTTCGAGCTCTCGAGATAGTCTACAGCTAAAAGTTGATTGCTTCTAGAGCCCCAAGATTGTGCCACTTAGAGCCCTTCAAGCAGACTACATAGTTATATCTTTGAGGCCCCGAGATTGTGGCACATGGCAACATCTCATCCACTTGGATCATAGTGTACAATGGAAAGCAGATTACTTTTGGAGTCCCGAGATTATGCCACATGGTGACATAACGATCATTTGGAGCCCATTAAGCATTATACATAATTATGTCTATGAGGCCACGAGACTGTGCCACATGGTAACATCTCATCCACTCATAACACAGTGCAAAATGGAAAGCAAATTGCTTATAGAACCCTAAGATTATGTCACATGGAAATTTATCAACCACTCAAAGCCTATCAAGTAGAGTACACAATTATATCTCTTAGGCCCCGAGATTGTTAGGATCCTACTCCTTAAGAGTACAATTGATTACCTTTGTATAAACAACTAAACAAGCGATTAAACCAGAAGTAATAATTAACTAGAAATCAGAAATAACAAAGAATAGGAGATATGAGAAACAATACAATCTGTATTAACACTCTTCCAGAAGGAAATACAATGAAGAAATCTCACTCTTCCCACACCTCTTGGGTGTACAGTAATTCTCCCTCAAGAGTTCTCTCTCTCTCAATTACAATCAACAATCAACTCAATACCAAGTTGTTGTTCCCTCCAGTGACAATCAACCCAATGGTTTTTGTTGCCTACCTTCCAAGTGACAATCAACTCAACCGTTGTTGCCTACTCTCAGTAGATCTTCTTGATCTTGCACCCTGCAGATCTTCTTGATCTTTCACCCTGCAGATCTAATTGATCTTGCTTACATTACAATATAGCCCCATGGGTCTCTTAAATAGATCCCAAACCAAACAATAATTAGAAATGCAGACTCAAGACTAAAATTAGTTTTTACATGCAAACTAACTATTTGTCTAAAATTAGAACAATTCTGGAATGCACAGATAACCGATGCCAGTCTCTGTTTGTCTAGAGATGACTGATGTCGACAGATTCCAGTTCTTGCCTGACCGATGTCGGCAGGTTCTGACCAACGTCGGTTACTGTGTAACCCAACAACCTCCACCATTTGCATATCAGTGAAGCTTTTAGCTCCACAACTTAACAATTTCCCACTTGGAGATAAATAGCTGCACTTGTACCTATACCTGTATAGTAACAGCCTCTAATTTATTTCTGGCTCGTATCCCCATCTTCAAGTTCAATCTTGAAGACCAACAAAAGTTGAATGAAGATTCAACTTCTCCTTTGTTCCCAGCTTTGTTAACATATCTATAGGGTTCTTATCTGTATGGATCCTTTCCAGCTTCAGCTATCCATCCTCCAATACCTGTCTAATGAAGTGGTACCTAAGCTGTATATGTTTGATTCTTGAATGAAAGGTTGAATCCTTTGGCAAATGAATTGGTCTTTGACTATCACTGTACAATCTACAACTCTCTTGCTCCTTTCCCAACTCTTCCATGAACCAAGTCATCCATATCATTTCCTTGCTAACCTCTATGACTACAACAACCTTCTACAACTCTTAAATCTAGCTAACCGTCGTTCTACCAATAGTGAACGCATATCCTGTGGTGCTTCTCCTGCCATCCAAGTCACCTGCCGTAACCGAATCTACATACCCATGTAGAGAAGTGTTTGACCCTGCATAGCATAAATGCCTACTGTTGGTCCCTCTCAGATATCTGAGAATCCACTGAACTGCTTTCCAGTGCTTTTTTCCTGGATTGCCCATAAACTTGCTGACAACTCCCACTGCTTGGGCAATATCAGGTCTAGTACATACCATGTACTCAACCTCATCATGTGATTTAGGACACTATTTTATTCTTAACTTGAACTATCCAGCCCATAGGTGTGCTTACTAGTTTTACATCCTGCAAATTGAACCTCTCCACTACCTTATTCACATAATTCTCTTGAGACAAAATCAACCTGTAATTTTTCCTGTCTCTAGAAATACTCATGCCAAGGATTGCTGCTCCTAAATCTTTCATGGCAAATGTCTGAGCTAATTTTACCTTTAGCTCAGTAATTTCCTGCATGTATGAACCTGTAACAAGCATATCATCCACATACAGTAATAGGATAATGTAGCTAATATTATCCAACTGGTAAAATAAACACAATGGTCACATTGACATTGACTAAAGTCATGCTTTATCATAAACCTGTCAAACCTCAAATACCATTGTCTTGTAGCTTGGCTTAAGACCATATAACCTGGCCTTATGTCTCACCTATCTATTCTCTCCTTTTTTTTAACCTGTAAATCCATTCATTTTTTAGTGCTTTCTTTCCGACTGGGAACTCAACCAAATTCTACGTTTGGTTCTTTTCCAAGGAATCAATTTCCTCATTCATGCCATGCTCCCACTATTTCTTGGATTCTACCTGCATTACCTCTTCAAAACTTTCTATTTTTTCACCATCAGTGAGTAATAAGTAGTAAAAATAAGGGGAATAATGAATTTGAGGCTTACTTACCCTTTCAGACCTCCTCATGGGCATTTGAGACTCATTGACAGCTTGTTGTCTGCCCAAATTTTATTCTAATAGTGATCGATCTTGGTCATCTCTCAGTCTGCACCCGACTGATGTTGGTTCCTCTTGACCAACCTGACCGATGTCAGTTCTCACCTGACTGATGTCAATTTCTAGCTGCTCGAGATCACTAACTTTGGTCTCCATCAGAACGACGTCACTTCCTTCCTGATCGACATCGGTTCTCACCTGACTGATGTCAGTATTTGTGTTTTCTTGTGAGTGATGATTTTACCCACGAGCTCATTTTGGATCATAGCCTTGTCCAAATCAACATTGCCCTGCTCAAAATTATTTAGCCTCTTAACCTGATCACTGTCCATCATCTTCTCCTTGAAAACCAAGGCTTTTCATTTCTTAAATGTGTCAAAAACATCAGATTTCCTCTTTATGCAATAAACTCATACCTTTCATGTAGCATCATCAATGAAAGAAACATAACACTATGATCCTCCAATAGAAGCTCCCTGAGTTGGTCCCAACACGTCTGTGTGAACAAGCTCCAACCTGTGATCCTTTATTGACCCAGTTTTGAGAAACCTCACTTTCTCCTGTTTCCCAAACATATAATGCTCACAGAAATCTAGATCTATCAAATTTGAAAGCTTACCTTTTGACTTAAAAACATGCATTCCCTTCTCACTCATGTGGTCAAGCCTACAGAGCCACATCTTTGCATCTACATCTGAAGTAGATAAAATAGAAGAAGAATCAGTAATACAAGTAGATAGATAAAGTGTACCTACTTTCTTACCTCTTGCTAATACAAGTGCACCCTTGGAAAATTTTCCAAGATTCCATTGTGAGAGTTACTGTGCAACCCTCATCACCCAACTTTCCTATAGAAATTAGATTCCTCTTCAGGATGGGTACATGCATGAGATCCTTCAACACCCATATGTTGCAAGTCTGCAATTTCAGCTGCACTTTTCCTTTGCCAACAATTTGACAAGGCTCACCATCCCCTAAATAATTTTTTTCAAAGTCTCCATGGACAATCATGGAAAAAATCTATATTTGGGGTTGCATGGAAAGAAGCACCAGAATTTAAAACCCATGATTCTACCTGGCTATCCAAAGAAAACATAAGAGCATCCCGTGCAACAATACCTGCATCATTTGCTTCTTTATTACCTTCATGCTGATCTTCTTTCAACCAATAATCTTTCTTTGCATGTCCATTCTTTCCACAATTCCAGCAGGTGATACTTTCATTTTTGGGTTTGGATCTACTGCCTATCTTGGACCTTGATTTCCCTTGCTTTCTCTTCTCTCTTTGCTTTCCCCTACTTTCAACACTTAAAGCATTACCTGATGTTTTCCCTATGCTTTTTTTGTGAATTTTTTCATTCAAGATTACACTAACAACATCATCAACTTTCAAGATATTTGAAGCAGACGCAGTATTACTAACTGCCATTACCAAGCTATGCCAACTTTCAGGTAAAGAGCATAAGATTAAGAGAGCCTTTATTTTATCATCAAAAACTATTTTGACTGAAATTAACTAATTTACAAAACCATGGAAATCACTAAGATGACTATATACCAATCCACCTTCCTGCATTTGCAAATTAAATAATTGCTTCATAAGAAATACCTTATTCGAAGCTGAGAGTTTTTCATATAAATTTGCCAATAATTTCATTAACTCTATCGTTGTCTTTGCCTGTGATAAGTTGGAAATCACAAATGATGCCAAGCTCAACCTTATAGATCCTAGAGCCTTTCTATCAAGAACATTCCATTCTTCATCTTTCATATATGTGGGCTTACTTGAAATCCCACCCAACAGTAAGTATAGATCTTTTTGATACAGATAATCTTCTATCTGCATCCTCCATAATTGATAATTCTTGCCATTGAATTTATCCATTCTTAGTTTACTTTCTTCTGCCATTGCTTTACTCCCACTCAAACAAAAACCCCTATGAGTGACCTGTAATCAACAAACACTAACACGCTCTAATACCAACTATTAGTGAACCAAGCTCTGATACCAATTGTTAGGATCCTACTCCTTAAGAGTATAATTGATTACCTTTGTATAAGTAACTAAACACAGAATTAAACTAGAAGTAATAAGTAACTAGAAATCAGAAACAACAAAGAATAGGAGATACGAGAAATAATACAATCTATATTAACACTCTTCCAAAAGGAAATACAATGAAAAAATATCACTCTTCTCACACCTCTTGGGTGCACAGTAATTCTCCCTTAAGAGTTCTCTCTCTCTCTCAATTACAATCAACAATCAACTCAATACTGAGTTGTTGTTCCCTCCAGTGACAATCAACCGAATGGTTGTTGTTGCCTACCTTCCAAGTGACAATCAACTCAACCATTGTTGCCTACTCTCAACAGATCTTCTTGATCTTGCACGCTACAGATATTCTTGATCTTGCACCCTACAGATCTAATTGATCTTGCTTACATTACAATACAGCCCCATGGGTCTCTTAAATAGGTCCCAAACCAAATAATAATTAGAAATGCAGACTCAAGACTAAAATTAGTCTTTACATGCAAACTAACTATTCATCTAAAATTTGAATATTTTTGGAACATACAGATAACCGATGTCGATGTCTATCTATCTGGAGATGATCGATGTCAGCTGATACATAATTGATGTCGATAGATTCTGGTTCCTGCCTGACCGATGTCAGCAAGTTCTGACCGACATCGATTACTGTGTAACCCAGCAACCTCCACCATTTGCATATCAGTGAAGCTTTTAGCTCCACAACTTAACATAGATTATGCCACATGGCAACATCTCTTCCACATGGGCCATAATGCATAGTCAAAAGCATATTTCTTTTGGAGCCTTGAGATTGTGTCATGGGGCAACATGACGACCATTTGGAGCCTATCAAGCAAATTACATAGTCATGTCGTTGAGTCCTTAAGATTGTGCCACATAGTGACATCTCAACCACTTAAAGGATTACTTTTGAGGCCCTAAGATTGTGCCACATGGTGACATCTTGGCCACTCGAAGCTCATCAAACCTAGTACACAACCATATGTTTGATGCCCTAAGATTATGCCACATGGCAACATCTTAGCCACTCAAAGCATTATGCATTTATTGTAATGCCACCACTAAATAAAAGGGCATCAATAGTTCAGATGAATCTAATGATTTTGTTCCAAAAAACAACATAATACAATTGAAAAATTCACACACAACTATTTCTTTGTGTACTTAAGAGGAGAAGTAGTTTCCCATGAAATACATTCTCTATAACCATTTAAAAAAAATAACATTTACACTATAGATTTACCACTAAACAAGCTATGTTTAAAACAAGCAAATGATTTCATGCCATCAAGAAATCATAGAGAACCAAAAACAAGTTGTATAGTAATTCAAAAAATAAGGTGATTTTAATATGTCATGTTAAATTCACTTGGTGATGGTTACATGCCTAATCTCTAGTACATGTGCATTGAGCCATCAAAATATTAGGCATTTTTTTTATTTCATCACCACTCAAAAAAAGAGCATTAACTAAGCTTTAATTACGAAAATCCAATGATTCCATGCCATCAAACAACACAATACTATAAAAAAGTAATGAGAACACAAGTGAATTCTTTGTGTTATTCAGAGGACATATCCTTCCTACACTTTTCCACGTAGTTTCACATAAAAAGTTTCACATGAGATGCCTTCTCTAAAAATGTAAAACCCAAAAATAAAAAGATATTTTTCATTGCATACATACCACCAAAAAAAAGATCATTACAGATATATATTTTCAAGAATCTAATAACTCCATGTCATCAAACACAAGGACATATCCTACCTTTGATTAAATGTAAGGTAAAAAATTAGATCTGACCATAAAACACACACACACACACACCTCTCTCTCTCTCTCTCTCTCTCTCTCTCTCTCTCTCTCTCTCTCTCTCTCTCTCTCTCTCTCTCTCTCTCTCTCTCTCTCTCTCTCTCTCTCTCTCTCTCTCTCTCTCTCTCTCTCTGTGTGTGTGTGTGTGTGTGTGTGTGTGTGTGCGTGCGCGCATGCATTTGCATGCACATGCGCATGTGTATCCTCTAATGTTTCCTTCATATACTATGAATTTGTGTATTCTTATGCTTCTCTCTTTGATTTTGATTTTTAAACATTTGATTATTGGCCTCAACATATTATAATTAAAATTTACGCATGCTTCCTTATAGCTTGTGATATACCCACGTAACTTTTTCATTAAAATTTAAAATCCCTATTTTGAGTTGAAAGAAGTAATGCAAGATCCTAGATTCATCTCTAGAATGATTGGTTATGCCATTCAGTTGGTTGTAACCCAAATTATTGAGTGGATCAACATAGTTGTGAAGTGCAAGGAGTTGGGTGCCCTCAAACATTTGCTCAATAGAATTCTCTCCATGAACATAGACATGTAGGAGTATGAAAAGGCCTTGAAATCTGGTAAATTCCATACATCCTCTCACTATCCCTTGCTTTTTATGGTGAATAGTTGGTTGAAAAAATTGAATGATCTTTTCTAAGAAGCATTTGATTTGGCCCAACACTGCACTATGCCATCTTCCTGACATCTTATTTATCGTTATCAAATGAGTATAAAGATTAGTTGCCTCATTTTAGGTATGGAATAACATCTAAACTCCACTCTTTCCATTGCTTTCCTCCACTAGTTGTAGGAAGATGTGGCTAATCAACAAGGACAATAGTAGATTCAAGAGAGGATTGATTCTCTATGACTATAAGAGTATATGGATTGTTCATGGTTATCTATGACTATTATATGGCATCTAATCATTATATTCTTGTAAAAATTTATATGTTTATGCTCTTTTATTGGGTGGTAGTGGGACAATGAAACCCTATTCTTTTCTTAGCTCAATGTGCATAGAGTAGAGACTGACCATATAACCATTTACAAAATGAGTTAAGAAGACATATTAGAATCATCATTTTTTTCCTTTTATTTCTAAATTACTATATGGAGTTTTCATGATTCTCTATCCCTGCTTAATAGGTTTCTTTCCTTTGTGAACTATTTCAGAGTTTTGTAGGGTTATCAATTTTTTTTCCAAATATTTGTTTTATTGTGTGCACGTATTCTAGTGGCGGTGAACATTCGATGAAGGTAAGTTTTATCCTATGAATAAAATAATTAATTAAATTTAAATTCATTTTTTATAAAGTATTATATTGTTTGACGATATGAAATAATTGGCTATTTAATATTTCTATGTTAATGATTTTTTTGCCTAGAATTAAATGATTTTAGATTTTAAGAAAACATATTAGGGTCACGTTATTTAGAATAATTGGTTTGATGGCTTGTTTTTAATAATTTAGGGTTGGACCTTAATTTTATAATCGACCCTACCTATCATGAATTTTTTGGATGATAGTTATCCATTCAACATGTCCATTCAAGTGATAATATAATTTAAGGTGTGTGTGTGTGTGTGTGTGTGTGTGTGTGTGTGTGTGTGTGTGTGTGTGTGTGTGTGTGTGTGTGTGTGTGTGTGTGTGTGTGTGTGTGTGTGTGTGTGTGTGTGTGTGTGTGTGTGTGTGTGCATTCTATAATGTTTCCTTCTCATAATATGAATTATATTATCATTTGAATGAAAATGTTGAATAAATAACCATCATCCAAAAAAAGTAATGATATGCAGGGTTGAATATCAAATTAAGGCCATGCCTTGAATGCTTAAAATCAAACAAATAAATAAAAATTATAAAGAATATGATCTTCCTATGCCTGATCCAAATCTAAAAGTATTTAATTTCAAGTAACATAAAATGGCATTAAGATAGAAATGTTTACAACAAGCCAATTATTCCATGTCATTAGACAAAATAATACTACAAAACATAATGAAAGCAAAACCAATTCATTTTGTTGTTCAAAAGACAATACTTACCTTTATCAAATGCTCACCACCATCGAAACTTGTCCCCATATTAAAAGATTTGTTTTCAAAAAACCAATCAACAACCCTATACACCTATAAAATAGTTTATGAGAAAAAGTAACATACTGAATAGTGATAGAGAAGCATGAAAAACCCTAAAATTCATTCAAAAAAAAAGAAAAAAAAAGGATGATTCTAATACATCATGTTAAATCACTTGGTAAATGGTTTCATGGTTAGTATTTAGTCAATGGACATCGAGTTACAAAAATAACAAGTCTTCAATGTCCCACCAGCACCCAACAAAAAAGAATCAACACATATATGTTTACAAGAATTCAATGATTCCATGTCATATAATAGTCATAGAGAACCATGATTAATGCATATAGTCATTCACAAACAATCGGGTGATGTTAATATGTCTTTTTAACTCAACTATAAAATGGATGAATGCACAATCTCTATTATTTTCACATCGAGTTATCAAGAAACCATGGCTTTATTATTTCCATCGCCATTGAACAAAATAACATCCATAGATATATTTTTTAAGAAACCAATGATCTTGTGCCATCAAACAACATAATAATACTAAAAATTAGAAACACATTAAGTTCTTTATGTTATTTAGATGACAAGCAATTGCCCATGAAAAACCTTTTCTAAAACTGCTAAACTGCCAAAAAATAATAATAGCTTTTATACAATTAACTTATCATCGAATAAGCTATGTTTACAAGAATCCAATGATTTCATGCCATCAAACAGTCACAGATAAATGCAAACAAGTCATAAAGTAATTTAGAAAATAAGGTGATTCTAATATGCCCTGTTATATCAATTAGGCATAGTTTCATGCCTAATCTTCAGTCTATGTGCATTGAGCCATCAAAATATCATGGCTTTGTTGTCCCGCCTCCACCTAAAGAAAAAAATCAATCGAGACTTGTTTACAAGAAGCCTATGATTTCATGCCATTAAACAACATAATATTATAAAACATAGTGTAAACACAATGAATTATTTGTGTTGTTTAGAGGGAAGATCATTCCTGTACTTTTCCATGTAGTTTCCCATGACATGCCTTCTCCAAAAATATATAACAAAAAAAATATCATTTGTATCGTATACTTACCATTGAACAAAAAAGGATTATTAACAAAACTTTGTCTAGAAGAATTCAATGATTTCATGTTGTCAAACATCATAATATTATAAAAAATAATGCAAGCATATGGACATATCTTACTTTTGATTGATGTTAGACATGGCCTATAATTTTTTAATAAGCTAATGATTCCATGCTATCAATCAGCATTAGAGAACCACAAACAACCTATATAGTAATTCAAGAAATAAGTTCATTTGAGTAGGCAATGTTAAACTACTTGACAATGGTTGCATGCCTAATCTCTAGTATATTCATGTCAAGATATCAAAATATTAGGGATTTATTGCCCATTTCCATCCATTAAAAATAGCATCACAAAGCTATGCTGATCCAAAAACTAGGTTTATCTTTGATAAATCAAACAACTTTTTAAATCAGATACTAGAACTCTCAATTCCTTAAGTGAAATGTAATTGGTTGTAAAATATTCATGGAATGAATTAAAAGAACTCAGTAAACTCTGTAAATTCATTCCTACCATTAAAAACTCGTAATTAATGTCATTTAAAAAAAAAAAAAATCCACTGTTTATGTTTCTCCTAACTCATTTGTAAGCTGAATTAAAATGAAACACAAAATAAACTAAAATGGAAAAATAAACACCAATCTTGATAACGGAGTTCACTCATTTGGGATACATCTCCGAGATTGCTAAACTGCAATCTGATCCATTAAAATAATCTATTTGCAAATAATAATACAACTCACAATAATGACAATTGAATCGATCCCCTGCTACTAGAACTGAAAATCAGACATTGAGGACTCTGAAACTAATCAACAATCATCCCACTATTTATCTGTAGCTCTACAAGTACTCTCTCTAGAATGGGCATAATGAGGTTTAGGAGTGTTCTTTGTCATTTACAGACTTACAATACCTTCAAAAACCCAGAATTAATAATTACAACTATATACTATTTACCACGGCTCAAAGCCTTACCAATAGACAAATATGTCCCTCTCAGACTCGGCTTAGTCCCTCTGCAAATACACAGACTTCTCCATAGGCCAACGACCTTTTACCAATAGGCGATTGAACAAAAAGTCTCCGGTCTGTGTAAAGCTTTACAAGGTCGAGGCATAATCCTCCCACGCTCAGGCCTGTATAGTATAATACCCTTTTTACATGCAGGCTCCGTGTTTGCATATTATAATTTCACACATCACGACCAAGAGTCTTACAACACAGATGTATGAGCCTCACAGACTCAGGTCTGTTCCAAATGAGCTCCTCCCATACTGTATTCGGGACTCATATAGTCACGTCTATGTACCTTGGCTCGAGTCTGAACAAATAAACAATATGTTATTATATCGTCACCCATGGACTTTCAAATAGGTGAAGATGCCCGTCTCCACAAAGTAGATGGAGAAGCATCAACACAGTCTGCGTGTCTACAACATCATACGCCCATGGCTTCTAAAGACATGGACTAGGCGTCTGGCCATCCACATGTATTCGCGGCCTGCGTATATTCTTTCATGGCCGAAAGACGACCTTCTTCACCATAGCCACCTCGAACTTTTAAAAGGATTCAAATAGCCTGGAGACTGACACATGAGTCACGTCTCCCGCTGTTTTTATTCGATTTAGCAGGTCTAAACGATCCTGTTAAATGCGGAGATCTTGAGACGTTGGTTGGTAAATAAAATCTCCACCAACTTAGCCAAGATCGAGCTGGCATGTTTTGGAACGTTGAGCTAGGATGCTGATCTCGAATCTCGAACTTGGCATACATAACTCAAAGTTGCCTATAAAATGACACATGTAAAAAATTTAAAAAGCCATTTGTCAAACCTTGATTGGTCTACTTTGTTGTCATGTCATTAATTTTGTCGAGTTTGACTTCAATTTTGATCGATCATAACTTTTACATATAGACTGATCGATCATAACTTTTACATATAGACTCAGATTTAATGCATTCGAAGTGCGTTGGAAAGCTCTCAGAATGTTCTTTAGCACTATACTATTTTTGGGAGATGAAGGTTGACAAGTCCCCCTGATCAAACCTCCACACAAAAAGGCTTTTGGTCCCTAAAAGGCACAATAATTCACTAGAACTGCTAAACGGCTCTCTGCATCACATAAATGTACAAAAACCAAAATATAGCAAGTGAAGGTGTTACGGAGTTAAGTTATACAAATAAAATTCATTTGAAAAACAAAGTTTACATTAGTAAAATAAGACATTATCAAAACTTCCCTGCAAGAAGACAACTGTCCAACTGCGATTGTACCCTGATTATGGAGAGTAAAACAAACACTTTACTCATTTTACCAATATGCACTGATACCCAAAATAGTCATTGAATATGGCATATTCTCTCAACCCCTGCACTACATGAAGGCTAAAGTGTTCTCCTTGTTATCAACATCACACAAGGAGAAAATGTGCATACCCTATAGGATTTACAAATAATTGCAACATATGTATACTTTCATCTAGAAACCTTGCCCATCTATGGATCTTTAAAAGTACATATACATGATGTGCATGACAAACATACATTTATGTACAAAAAATTCATTATACAAACATTGCCCAAGATAAAGTGGGACTCAAACATATCTACAAAGTATAAAAATGTGAATCTAATTGTACATCCTAAGGTTCTAAGTGCACAAATACATATTACATGAAAGAATAATCAAGGGAACTGTAAACAACATAATTCATTATTGTGATCTCAAAAACTAATTATCAATCATTCCCTATACCTGTCAAAATCTAATGTCAACTTAGAGAATTTTCATAATAAGAGCTTATTTACAAACTCACATACTCTGCAAGCAACGGTAAACAAAATATTATATAAAGGAGAGGAAAAAATCAAGAATTTTAAACCTATATTGAGGTTTCCTTCACTATCTGACTGCTCCCTGATTCATACCTCCATAACTCATCAAATTGAGTTAATTTTCCAAAAAAAATTGTCAACAAAAAACTAAAATAGAAGATAGCTAAATACATCCTTCCACAATGCCAAATTTATCAAATTTCTTTCCTAGATCCATTTAAAAATTCCCTAAAATAGTGTTTGAAATGAAAACTGAGCATACTATTCAATACTATAGTAATGCTTTATTAAAAACTATCCAAGTTAACCATGCTATCAGCATAAGGGTTGTTCCTTCTTCATAGTTTCCAATAATTGAATAGAAGGTTTTATCTTATCAACTCTATCCACTAAGAGTTAGATGATCTATTTTCATTTTCCAAAAGGCTTTCAAAAACAATTTCAAATCAAGGGATCTCTTACTTCCAAAGCAACCTACACAAAGGTTATCTAGATTTAAACCAAAAATTGTGCATACATAGTTACATTTGTAAATAACTTATACCTCTGTAGAAAATGTGAAGTGCACACATGTTGAGCATTGGTTGGCACATTGTTAGTATTAAAACTTTCCGTTCACTTCCTACAACTCTTAACCATGCTGTGAAATATAAACCAACTTATTAACCAATTAACAACTCAATCCATAAAGTGTAAAAACTTGATCATTCTTGAATAGTGCCTTGTTTGTCATTTCCATATCTTACATGGAACTGGTCTTTCCACTTGTTCTTGTAATCAAAGGACATAGGCATCCACAATGTGATTTGTAATCTAGAAAAAAAGGCTACACAACTAGTTATCAAAGATCAAAATATTGTGTCAATATCAATATAAAATCATATTTCTATCATACATTAATCTACCTATTATGTAAGAATAATAATAGGATTAACGGATTTCTCTTGGATGTGTATTATTGAAAATGCCTTGTATTTTATCTGAATGCATCTCAAGAAAGAAAGGTTGATCCTCTCTCAATACCATTTCAAACTTCGAGTGACGATGTGTTGTGTTCTTCATCCATGTTGATTATGCAAGGCTAGTGGTTTTAAAACCTTGGCTATTAGAAGCTTGTCTTCTTCTAGTGAATTAAAATATCTTCTAATTTTATTTTTCACTAGCCTTCCTGCATGGCCAAATCAAATAGAAGAATACAAAGCAAGAATTTGATATCTAAAAACTTCAAATAGAAATATATCAACACTTGAAGCAATACCTGTACCGACCTACATTGATTCAAAAAATGACTTGAAAATTATGTTTATCTTTGATAAATCAAATAGCTTTTTAAATTGGGTACTGAGAACTCTCAATTCCTTAAGTGAAATAGAATTGGTTGTAGAATATTCTAGGAAAGAATTAAAAGTACTAAGTAAACTCTGTGAATTCATTCTCACCTTTAAAAACCCCTGATTAATGTCATTATTTTAACTTTTCATTGTTTAGTGTTTCTCCTAACTCATTTGTAAGTTAAATTAAAATAAAACACAGATTAAATTAAAATAGAAAAATACACCAATCTTGGTAATGGTGTTCACCCATTTAAGATACATCTTCAGAATTGCTAAACTACAATCCGATCTATTAAAATAATCTATTTTCAAGTAATAATACAACTCAACATAATTAAAAATGGATTGGTCACTTGCTACTAGAACTGAAAATCAGAAAACTTACAATAATGAGAAATGGATTGGTCACTTGCTACTAGAACTGAAAATCAGAGGTTGAGGATTCTAAAACTGATCAACAATCATCCCACTATTCGTTTGTAGCTCTGCAAGTACTCTCTCTCTCTCTATAATGGGCATAATGAGGTTTAGGAGTGTTTTATGTCATTTACAAACCTACAACTCCTTTAAAAACCCAAAATTAATATTTGAAACTATATACTATTCGCCACGGCTCAAAGCCATACCAATAGATGAATACATCCCTCACAGACTCAGCTTAGTCCATATGCAAATACATAGACTTTGCCATAGGCCAACGGCCTTTTACCAATAGGTGATTGAACAAAAATTCTCAGGTCTGTGTAAAGCTTTACAGGGTCGAGGCATAATCCTCCCATGCTCGGACCTGTATAATACAATACCCTTTTTACATGCAGGTTCAGTGTTTGCATATTATAGATTCACACATCACGACCAAGAGTCTTACAACACAGATGTATGAGCCTCACAGATTCAGGTTTGTTCCAAATGAGCTCCTCCCATACTGTATTCGGGACTCATATAGTCACGCCGATATACTTCGGCTCGGGTCTGAAAAAATAAATAATATGTAATTATATTGTCCCTCGTGGCCTTTCAAATAGGCGAAGACGTCCGGCTCTACAAAGTAGATGCAAAAGCATCAACACGGTCTACGTGTCTACAACATCATACGCCCTGGCTTCAAAATCCATGGAATAAGCGTCGGCCATCCACATGTATTTGCAGCCTGTGTATATTCTTTCATAGCCGAAAGAAGACCTTCTTCACCATAGCCACCTTGGCCTTTTACCAAATCGGTGAGTTAACTCCTCTCCAACCGGGACTGAGTCATTACATAATCCCATGCCAATGCAAAACTGTCCCAAAATGGTTCGAGTCTCTGCAATGGAATTATCTCATTCTCTGCCCACCTCATTCAACAGCGAACTTCTTCCATTCGGCATCGCAGACTGTGTCCCAATGGCTTCAAAAATTTGAGACCATTATCCTCTTCTATTCTGGACTGTGTATCATGCAAATGTACAGTCATCTGCATACCTCTTCCATGCCATGAAATGGAAACACAAAGACTCAGTCTGCTATGTTCCTCAAATGCATAGTCGAGCCTTATCAAACTGATGCCCACACATCAAGATGGACCTCCTTAAAAACCCTTCGCCCCTAGCTCCTCTCAGGACTGTGGTAAAAAAAATCGACGCAGCATAGAACATTCGTCCTCGACTCAACAAACCTTGTAATATGGACGTAATGTATGTCCTTACATTTGGGATCATCCTCGTTCACTGCAGGCTCGACTATCCCTAATCAAATACAAAATCACATTTGTGTGGTGAAAATGTGTTTGGCCTGGCCCAACGGTTAGGATTTATATTTTACTAAAAAGAGGTGGTGGGTTCGATCGTCAACCTCGCCATGATCTCTTTGTAGGGGTAAAGATCCCACATCAGTTGGTAAAAGACTCCTTAAATGCTTCAAATACCGTGGGGACTAACGCATGACTCATGGCTTTGACCACATCCCCCGTTGTTTTGCTTTGATTTAGAAGATCTAAATGACCCAACTAAATGTGAAGATCGCAAGATGTTGATTGGTAAATAAAATGACACGTCACAAATCTGATAAGCCATGTGTCAGAGTTTGAGTGGTCCACTTTTTTTCTACATCATTAGTTTTGTCAAGTTTGATCACAACTTTGGTAGGGGTAAAGATCCCACATCAGTTGGTAAAAGACTCCTTAAATGCTTCAAATACCGTGGGGACTAACGCATGACTCATGGCTTTGACCACATCCCCCGTTGTTTTGCTTTGATTTAGAAGATCTAAATGACCCAACTAAATGTGAAGATCGCAAGATGTTGATTGGTAAATAAAATGACACGTCACAAATCTGATAAGCCATGTGTCAGAGTTTGAGTGGTCCACTTTTTTTCTACATCATTAGTTTTGTCAAGTTTGATCACAACTTTGGTAGGGGTAAAGATCCCACATCAGTTGGTAAAAGACTCCTTAAATGCTTCAAATACCGTGGGGACTAACGCATGACTCATGGCTTTGACCACATCCCCCGTTGTTTTGCTTTGATTTAGAAGATCTAAATGACCCAACTAAATGTGAAGATCGCAAGATGTTGATTGGTAAATAAAATGACACGTCACAAATCTGATAAGCCATGTGTCAGAGTTTGAGTGGTCCACTTTTTTTCTACATCATTAGTTTTGTCAAGTTTGATCACAACTTTGATCAGTGATAATTCTCACATACAAACTCGGATTTACTCCGTTCAAAGTGCATCAGAAAGCTATTGGAATGTTCTTCATCACTGTTCTATTTTTGGGACATGAAGGATGGCAAATATTCTAGATCATATGTTTACAAGATTACAATGATTCCAATCCATCAAACCAAATAATACTATAAAAAAATTCAAAAATGACCAATTCTTTCTGTTTACTCAGAAGACATATTTTACTTGCACTTTTCCATGTAGTCATCCATGAGACACCTTCTCTATAATTATAAAGCAAAAAAATATACTTACCACCAAACATAAGGGAGCAGTAACAAAGCTTTGTTTGCAATAATCCAATGATTCCATATCGTCAAATAACATGATACTTTAAAAATATAGTGTGATCACATGGACATATCCTACATTTGATTGATGCGAGCCTCTACTAGTAATTTTCCACATAGTTGTCATAAAATACCTTCTCAAAGACCATTAAACAAATTTAATTATTCCCTCGGTTTGAAATTCTTAAATAATATTTTGTTTTCAATGCACTATGAAACTTGCTCATATATATATATATATATATATATATATATATATATATATATATATATATATATATATATTTGTTATTTATTTCATGTTAGGAGATACATTCAACCATGATTATATGATAAAAATATGCCATCGTGATTAATTCAACACCTCTAAAAATAAATAAGTTACCAAACCTTCATCCTGTAAACATACAAAAATGTTTTATACTTCCAACCAACACTCAAATGAAGATATTTATGAAATTGACATAAATTATGACCAATATTATACCAATTCTCAATATATGAATGTGACCAAAGTCAATTATAGACACAAACCTTCCCAAAAATATCCTATCACCAAGACAAAAAAATAATCTCTTGATGAACAACTTATCAAAGACACCAAAATTACCACTAGCATACTTTATGAAACAAATGAGCAAACACTCCCACAACCAGAACCTCAAACTACTTTTGTTTATACAAATAATATTGTACCACCCAAGCCTCGTGTTAGTTATTCATATTATAAATCTCATTAGAATTTTTTGGGATAACTCAACTCCATGCCTTGTAAAATACCCATCATGGAATTATTTTATACTTATCCATATAACCACAAATTCCTAATGTAATAATTACAAGACATTGATGAGCCACCATCCCTTGAGATGGAATAACCTCCTTAAGATCCTTTACTAATATAAGTGAATAGTTTCAAAACTATTTGCAATTCTTCCAACCTTCCATATAATTCCTTGAAGAAGATATTATTAATGATGAAATTATTTTTTGTTCTGATGATCAACCTATTTTCTTTAAAATTGAAATTAATAACACCCTTATTTGAAAAGTCTTAGTAGATGAAGGGCCAAGCATTAATGTTACTTCCCTTTGGTTAATTAAATTACTTACGTATACCATAGATAACCTTAAGTATACTCATATCACATGTCAAATATTTTATAAGACCAATAAAAAACCACTTGGTTGTATTTGGTTCCCCCTCACTATTAGACCTAAGACCATACGTACCAAGCTCATGGTCCTTTATTTACTACTATCTATTTCAACCTTTTAGGACTTACAAGTTTAAATCAGAGGTTTGTTAAAGAGATGCATAGACTAAATGAAGGAAATACTATGGAGTAAATATAACCACTAATTTTTTATAGAATTCACTAGCTTTGAATTTTCCAAAAATAGGAATAAATAGTGCAAGTAATGACTTAGCTGGAAAACAACTGATATAAATGATCTAGGTGATCACAATTGAGATGAAAGTTGGTGTAAGTGTCTCAAACTAGATCCTAGTGTTATAACCCCTCCTAGATAGTATCATCATAATTAGATAATAGTGCCATTATTGAAAAAATGATAGTATTATCCTAATATTGGTGATAGTGTCTTATCTACAAGACTGTCATGAGCTTCTAGGTGCACCTATGTCTATATGTTTAGGGTATATTATTACATACATGAGTTATATAACCTTGTATTTTTCCTATAATGACTAAATTATTGAGTAAATTTTAATCCTCCATGTAGTTAGGGCATTAGTTAAAAAGTGTATTTGTTATTAGCGTAGGCTAGACATCCTCGACACCTTGTTGTGAAGAGAGTTACTTACATACAAATAATCTAAACAGGGATCAAGCCCAATGTAGTTATCCCCACCTAAGTGTTAGTGATGCTAGTATGATATGTGCCATGAGTGTGCTTGAGACTGGAAATCTAGATAATTTGAGCTTATGGATATTATAGATGGTAGTATATAGAAGTAGGGTAGGATATGGATTGATAACCTTAATTGTACTCAAATTATTTATGTTTGAATGCATATTTTCACATCATTTTAATCTAGTGGTAAGAGGGATAAAAGTCATGTATATATATTAGTATGTTGCTTGTGCGGATGATAAAAGATGTCTTGACCAACTTTCACAGGTTTTAATTTTGAAAAGATATCCATTTAGTAAAAGATAGGGCAAAGAACATTAGCACTAATTTGGGGATACTAGAACCAAAATGTACTTATTATGGCATGAGTGTCTAACTAGTAAAATACTAGGCATGAAGGGATAGAATCATAAAATGACTTAATGGGACTACTTTAGAGTTGGCTAGGGATGTCTATGGCCCACATGAACATCAGATAAATGTGATAATAGGGTCTAGGATAAGTCTAGGTCCAATATATGGATATTTAGTCTCATGTATCACTCTTAATACTCAAATACTACTTTTAGGTGATTCCCCTTCCCTTCTATAAATGAAATAAATTGAAATGACTAGGATAAAGGAAAATTAAGTATATTTGAACTTACTTAGGAGGTGAATCCCATGAAGTTGGGTATGAGTATGTGAAGCATGCTCCAATGCACGTCCTACAAATGAAACAAGCATAAATCAATCCTTACTTTAGATATATAAAAATTAAAAGACTAAATTGAGTAAATAAGTAAAACTAAGTAAAGAGAAAGGCAAGAGGAAAGGAATGAATAACCTCACTAGGTACACATACCAATGCATGATTTTGGAGATAACCTATTTGTGCATGTATATTGTGATTAATTAGTGAATATATTGGATTGAGTTGATATTTTTCTCACTCCTCATGTGTGTGTGGTTTAATAACTCAATTTGGTTTTGACTCCCATATTACCCACACCTACTTGCTGGATCATGATCTATGATCATATTGGATTGGATTGATAGTGTGTCCAACCCTCTCATGTAGGTGGCTCAAGAACTTGAGTAGGTTATGAATCCATAATTTCCCACCCATGTATAGTATATGAATTTTAAACTAAACTACATGAAGTATTGTATATGTCTAACTATTTATATCTAACTATGTATGTCAACTATATGGCCAATTGAGTGCATTAGACAACTTTAAGGCACTTGAGAATGCTAACCACTAAAAATACAGTAAGGCATGAAACTAGTGTCCAACCTAGAAAGTGATGTAGGGTGTATAAAATGTATATAATGACATATATTACATCATTCCATTTGATCAAATAGTGTGTAAGTGAGCACATAAAAATAATGTGGTGCACACATTCCCCTAAATCTAATATCTGAGTATATAGATTATAGAATGAGTTTTAATAAGCTATATCTGGGTATCTAAAATGAATATGGTAATGGTCATGCCACACATTATTCCCCTAATTTCAACAAATTGATATACATCTAAGCCGAGCTAGTATGAAATTGAGTAAAATTATGTAAAATTGATAAATATTTAACTTAATTTATGCAAATTTATAATGTACCTATTGTACTATTCTATCTAATTTGTGTATTTTCTAAAATTAAAGATACTATAAATTAGTTCCATATATTTAAAAATAGTATAATGTTGCTCTAATGTCTTAATTTAGGCACTAGTGTCTTTTTGGTTTGAATTATGTGTAACTGTACTACTTTTTCAGTCAATATTTTCTGACTATGTTTACCTATGTCTAAGTTTATGTAATTAAGCTTGTTTGATGAAAAATGTAATTTGAGTACAATAAAAGACCTTGATATCTATGAAAAACCCCTATGAATTATCCATATTTCAAGTGGAGTTTCTGAACCTGTGTAAGAACTAACCTTAAAATAAAAATCTCAACAAAATGTGTTTTAGCCATATCATATATGATAACTGCATGATTATCCAATATAATATGCATATAAAATAATGAAATTTACCATAATCTGAGCAAAGTATGTAATGTAAGATGTATGTCATGTCTACAATTCATAATGGTGTCAAGATAGATATGAAAATGTATGCAATAAAATATCTAAGTAAAAATGGGTAACTACCTAGGGGGATGGGGCATTATGTCCATCATGACACCTAAGTAGGAAGGGTACATGAATGAGTTCCCTCATAGCATATAAAAATGGTCTGAAACAGGAAAATACAAGTGTCATGTCCATGACGCATATAAGAAAACATACATACAAAACACATGAGGCACACAAAGTAAGCAAAGGGGTCACGATAAAAGGGACATGGGCACATGTCGCTGAATCTGAGAAGAAATAACATACAAGGACATATTCAAATTTATACATACATAATAAATAATAAATTTAGCTTATAACTACATAGGACATGTTAAAATGTTCACATACATAATCAGGGAAGCACACGTGAGTACACAGACACATGCCCAAATCATACATAATGTGAATATAAGTGGCATAGAGCCAAATAACAATGGCATATTCAAATGCCCTTAAATTTAGTAATCATAGATATACAAGCAAGTCCAAACTAAGAAATCTATAAATAAAATTATGCATGAATATGTAATACAAATTTGTATAAAAGATACGATGTACACATGATGAGTATACATTAGTATTAGCCAACAAAATATTTGAGTAAGAGTAGCATTATCAATATCAAGATATAACGATGCTAAAGATGGGATGTATAGTATTAAAAGATAGAACCCAGTAATCAAAACTATGTACAGGGTGCCCCCAAGTGAGAGAATATGTCAAGTGAAGACCCATGTATTAGTGTATGTACCCCAAGTGGGTAGATAATATCAAGCTTAGATTGTTGTAGTGTACCTGAGTCTTGTATCAAACTACAAGCACTCAACAAGAACAAGTGAAGCATGTATGTATGATAAGATCAACAAGAACAAGTAAAACATATTAATGCATATAATTTGTAATTTTGTGTTTTCTAAGTAATATTTGATTGTTTTTTTGTGTTTTTTAACATTTTATATTATTTTTGTAATTTATGGATATAAGATATAAACATGAAATATGAAAAATCATTTGTTGATTTTTTATATGTGAAATATCATTAAATAAATGATGTTTAATTGGTTTTTTATTGCCTTTCCAACAAGTGAAGCTAGATAGTAAACTTTTGGGCTAAGCTTTTATGTGATTATGTACAATCCAAGATAATTTGGCTTAAACTTTACTTCATTCTCTTCCTTGGCATTGACGTTTCTAAGATTTTATTTTAAAACTAAATCATTGGCTTCAAATTCCCTATTGTGGAGATGGTTATTTTATGTCCACTAGATTCACTTTTGATATGTCCTAAGATGATCGGTGGCTTGCATGCATGTGTGATCCAAATGTTATGATTCATGGAGAAATCTCTATATATATATTGATCATCTATGATGATCTCTTTTAAGGAAACACATAAGGAAGGTATTTATAACTCTAGTGGGATAATTTATTTTATGTAATAAACTAGTTGATAAGGAATAGCTCCTATCAGTATGTGTATACTAGTGCGGTAATCCCATAATACAAAGATGAGCTAATTGTTCCATTCATCACTAAATTTGGTAACTATTTTTCTAAGAATAATATTTATTTTGATTTTTGTTTCTTCTACTTAACCATTTCCCTAAGGGTAATATGGAGTAGAGAATGTGTGTTGAATTTTGTATCTGGCAAAAAATTTCTTCAATGTGTTATTATTGAAAGAGGTTCCTTTTGTTTGTGATTATGGACATTGGGAGGCCAAAGTGAGGAATAATATTAATCATGAGGAAAAGAAATATATTTTTTCCCTTTGTATATTTTAATGGGATGGCTTCCATCCATTTTGTAAAATATTTTGTAGTTGTGATAATGAATTTTTGACCCACTATAGATTTTGGGATTATCTTACCGATTAGATTAAAACCCTATAGTATAAATGGCCAAGTGGATATGATAAGTTGTAATCATTGTGAAGCTACATTGTGTAGGTTTTCATGGCATTGACATTTCCCACATAACTTGGTGTATACTTGGCGTTCTTGTTCCATGGATGGCCAATACTAAACTTTTATGAGTAATTTGTATGGCATTGCTTTACCACTAAAATAACCACCACATTCACTATCATGTGCATGTCTGATAGCCATCTTAGCTTCCTTGGTTGTTAAACATTGGATTAAGTGTCACTAAAAATATATTTTGAATAATTCCCCACTAATAATGACATATCAAATGGAGTTTCATTATAGTTTACAATTTTCATTTCTTGTAAAAGTATCGAGTGTAATAGATATATGTAAAAAGTTGTATATTGCATAGAACCATTTGAATGGTGTTGTGCTATGAGTGGTAACTAGAAATGTTATATTTATGATTTATATATGAGATAATTAAGGAAATTATAATTGTTTGATAGTGAAAATGGATTAGTTCTCATCTATGTCAATAGGGATCAATGATACAACAGTGCCATTCAATCAGTGGATGATTATATTTACGTGGTATGTTTTTGATAGAGTAGTTATAAAACTAAACATATATGCATTGAACCATATTATTTTATGGAATGATGCATTCTTCTTTGGTTTGGTAGATATGTGTAACTTGATTGATAATTAATTGTGGGTCCCCATAAACATTAATTGATATGATCTAGAGATCCTAAACTTCTTGAAGGCCTAAGATAAGAGCTTTGAATTCTGTGATGTTTTTGGTACATCAAAAATTGAGTCGATAAGCAAGGGGTACTATGTGCCTAAGTTAACCAATGAAAATAATTCTAGATCTAAAACTAGATGCACATCCATAACAATAAAATAACATTATCCATGTATCGAAAGTGGTATTATATACTGTGAAGTCATCTCTAAAATCATCATCAAATTCTATGAGAAACATAACCCATTTTTCAATACAAATGCAATTTTAAGATGAGGAATTTTAAAGGAACAACTTTTGTAATGACATGTGTCTCATTGTTAATCATATAGTGTTGGAACTTTTGAGTAGTAAATACAAGTGCCAAACAAAGTTTTTCAATTGATGGATAATTTATTTCATAATCAAAACGTGTATGACTAATGTATTATATGGTCCACTCTTTATGTTAATCATGATGTTGTGTTAGGAGTGTACCAAGTGCATGATCTATCACTGAGAGGTAAAGTAGAAGTGGCTTCTCAAGTATTGTTGGGACGAAGATAAATGGGTTTAATAAGTATCATTTAAGTGTGTCAAACATTTATGGACATGTGATGCCCCATTCAAATTTTACATCTTTTTAAAGTAATATGGTGAATGACTAGGTATTGTCTATGAGTTGTGCCATAAAGTGATGCATTTCTTAAACTTTTCCTTATATGGAGTGAAGTTGATTTAAATTGGTAGGAGGAGTCACATCAAATATTAATTTCACTTTCTTAGGGTCAACCTCATTGCCCCATTGGAATATTATAAATCCCAAGAGTTTACTTGATGAAAACCCAAATACACATTCTTGGATTTGAGTCATATATTGTATTTTCTAAGTCTCTCAAAAAAATTTCATAGATATTTTCCATGATGTTGTCCCTCTTTTGATTTTACAAGTAAATCATCAACATAATCTTTGACTATCTTATTTATGAAATCATGAAAGATATGTGTCATTATCCATTGGTATGTTTTACCTTCATTTTTTAATAAAAAAGGCATGATTATATAGTAGATAGTTCCCCATGGTGTACCAAAAGAAGTATTTTCTTGGTCTTCTTCAGTGATTTTAATTTATTTATACCTAATCCAACCATCCATAAAGGAAAACATCTTGTAGCTTGCTATGGATTTGAATATCATATTGATGTTGGGTAAAGGAAATTCATCCTTAGGACATGTTTTGTTTAGGTCTATATAATCACAACAAAATCATATTTAGTCATTATGATTTATAACAAGAACAATATTAGCAACTTGTTATGGATGAGTAACTATTTGAATGAAACCAACATCTAATAGACATTAGATCTCATCTCTGAATAAAATATCAACTTTATGTGCATTTTTTTAATATTTTTAAAATTATCTTAGCATCAGGCTATAGTGCAATTCTATGTACTACCATTGAAGGGTCAATTCCCATCATATCAGAATAAGCCCATGTAAATACTTCCAAAATTTATTTTAAAATATGATGAATATCTATATCTTTTAATTGATGCAAGGAAACAACTAATAATATGATATGAGTATTAGCATATGTGCCATAATTGAATTCAAATGTTTATTTATCAAATAACTTAGATTGATCTATAGTAGATGGTGTTATAAGGATAATATCATCTGTGTCAGGTAACATATTGACATCATAGCCTGGACCACAGGCTTTACTAAGAGCATATAGATAGTATTAGAGGTGGGATGGTGGTTAAATGTCTATGATTGATAAAGAGGAGGGATAAACAAGACCACTAGTGTTTCATTATGTTTAGGAGTGATAAGGAAGGAATCAAAGATAACTAGAGAGAAAAATGCATCTAAATGAGACTTATCAATTATAGGTAGTATAGTTGTTATATTATATAATTTATTCTCTATGTGATTAAATATTGTTGTACTAATTGAATTCCACATAAGGATAAAATGATAAAGAAATAATGAAACATGACAAGCATTTTAATTAATATTAAATGTATCATATCTGTGTGTGTGTGTGTGTGTGTGTGTGTGTGTGTGTGTGTGTGTGTGTGAGAGAGAGAGAGAGAGAGAGAGAGAGAGAGAGAGAGAGAGAGAGAGAGAGAGAGAGAGAGAGAGAGAGAGAGAGAGAGAGAGAGAGAGAGAGAGAGAGAGAGAGAGAGAGTTTATATTTTTTGATTTCACTCCAAATTAAAGGGAATAATAATTTAAATGAAAGTATTAAAATTTGTAACAAAAATTCATACACCTCTTATTTCATTATTATCATGATTATATAAAATAGTGTGTTTATATTTTTTGAGTTCATTCCAAATTAAAGGGAATAATAATTTAAATGAAAGTATTAAATTTGTAACAAAAATTCATACACCTCTTATTTCATTACTATCATGATTATATAAAATAAAATTATAAAATGTACAAATCTAAAATATGAATTCTAGAAACATAAACCCTAGGGTTACCTAGGGTTAAGGTTTATACAATGTTCAAAGTAAGTTGGGTTCACCAAAATGTCTTAGCCTCTTAGGAATTAACAATTTTAAATCATATGTTTATTAAATAATTGAGTAGATTAAATTAGGGAAATAATATGCAATAAATACATCCACTAATTTGTTATAGAATTGACTAGCTTTGAATTTTTTGAAAATAATATTAAATAGTGCAAGTAATGAATTAACTATAAAACACTTGATATAGATGATTTAGGTGTTGGAAAATGATATTTAAGCTATTAAAAGTGTGGTAAATTTGATCTTGTTGTCAAAATCCATCATGGATAGTAGTTCCATAATTAGATAGTAGTACCATTATTTTAAAAGTGGTAGTAGTGTCCTCTATACTAGACTATCTTGAGCTTCAATGGGTGCACTTATGTCTAGATCTTTGGGATCTATTCCTATGTGCATGAGTTTTGAAAGCCTATATTTTGATTGTAATGAATTATTTATTAAGTAAACCATAACCATACATGTAGGTAGGGTATGATTTTAAGTGTGTTTGTTAGTAGGGTAGGTTAAACATCCTTGACACCCTACTGTGAAGAGTGTTGCCTACATAATAATAATCTAAGGAGTGGCCAAACCCAATGTAGTTCTCCCAACTAAGCTTTAGTGAAATTTCAAGTGATGCTAGTATGATAGTTATATTTAGGGTGCTTGAGACTAGAAATATGGATAATCTGAACTTAGGGATGTAGATGGTAATATGTAGAAGTAGAGAAGAATAGGAATTGATAATCATAATTGTGCTCAATTTTATTTATGTTTGAATGTATATTTTTATCTCTTTTCCATCTAGTGGTAAGAGGGCTAAAAGTCATGTATATATATTTTTTATTTATTATGTGGATGATAAAAAATGGTTAGGATAAACATAAGAGGTTCTAGTTTTGAAAAGATATCCATTCAGAAAAATATAGATCCAAGGACATTATCGCCATTTTGGGCACACTAGTGACATGTGGTGCTAGTGTCCTTATTATGGATCTAGTGTCTAGCTAGTAGAACACTAAGAATAAAGGATTAAGATTGGAAAATGAGGGTCTAATACTACTTTGGAGTTGATTAGAGATGCTTATGGACTTCATGAAGGCTAGATAAGTGTGATAATAGGCTCTAAGATAGGTCTAGGGATAAATTAGGGATAAATAGTCTCAATTAACACTCTTAGCACTAAAATACGAATTTTGGGTCATTACACTATCCTAAAATATACTCTTAGTTCACCCATGGACATATCGTATGAGGGTTATTGCCTCTTCAGGTAGTTAATGTATTAAATTCATCCATAATGGAAAAAACTATAAAAAAGAGGGCCATCCTAATACATGGAGTATCCAACTACCTAAACCCAAATCTCAATATCAAATTCTAAGCATTCCACAAGTTAACATTGCACATATACCTAAATTTGTTAACATCAATCTAGATTTATGGGTCACTCTTGAAAATTTTAATAATGATGAACTAAATGACTTATAAAACACTTGTAATAACACTAAGTTACCTCCTTACATTTTAGATTGGATTCCTCCCTCTTTGCTTCTATGTGGTTGTACAATCCCTTTAGTTTATGAGATTACTAAAATCCCTCCTCCATGTAATTAACAAAAAGCTTCTTACATATAATATGTCTTCACATGTAATGAATATGGGGTGGAAAGATTATTTTAAGATCCTTTAGAAATGTCACCTAAAAAATTTAGTGATCTATGTGCATCTAATTTTGATTCTACCTTAAAGACAAATGCATGTACTACTTCCCACACCTATGATGAAAATTATATCATAGTTCAAGATCAATCATGAGATTTGGACATAAACCACTATCACCAAACATTAGCCAAAATACATGCCTTTAATCATGATGTCCATCTAATTCATATATCAACTAATAGTGAATCATAACTAGAAGGTCATTTATCTCCTATAAATCCTCCATTTCTAGATACCCCATGGGTAGTTTAACAAAACTCAAATCTATAAAAATTGTAAACTTTTGAACCTTCTATACCTTGGATTGAATATTGAATTTATGAAATAAGCACCAGTTTCCAATATTGGACTACTTGTTTTAATCATTTGAAAATTATTTTCTGCTCTCTATTATGATGACTCAATCAATAAACATACAAATATAAGGCCTTCAATGTAATTATTCAGATCATAAAATGCCCTCATATAGAAAGTAATTGATTGGTTTCAATAAATCACATATCTTGGTAATCTTCATGTATTACTACCCATTTTTGGTGCTATGGTGTTTTACTTGCTTCTCCTTTTCTGGTGGATTTTCAGTTGTGAATTACATCATTTTTGATAGGCCCATATTTTATCATAGGTTTCAAATATTTATGTTTCAAATTTGCCTCCACATAATTTTTCTCACTATGTCTTATAATTTATGCTATCACTCAACTCTCCACTTTTTACTTCTAACATTGTTAAATCCCAACAAAATACCACCATCAAGGTATTGGATGGAGTGATTAAAGATGATGAGGGATGAGGAGGAATTGAGTATATATGATGAGGGATCCAATAGGGATGATGAGCGATGGTGAGGTTCAATGAGGGATTAATTAGGGAGGATGAGGGAGTGATTAGGGATGATGATGGATGGTGAGGATTAATGAGGGAGTGATTAGAGATTATGAGGAATGAGGAATGAGTGATTAGAGATAATGAGATATGATGAAACAATGATTAGGGATGATAAGGGATGGTGAGGGTAAATTATGGAGTGGTTAGGGATGATGAGGGAGTGATTTTCAATTATTAAGAATGGTGAGGGTCAATAAAGGAGTGATTAAAAATGATGAGGGATGAGGAGGGAGTGATTAGAGATGATTAGGTATGGTGATAACTAATGATGGAGTGATTAGGGATGATGAGTAATGGTGAGAGCCAATGAAATAGTGATTAGGTATGATGAGGGAATGATTATAGATGATGAGGGATGGTGAGTGTTGATGAGATAGTGATGAGGGATGATGATGGATGAGGAGTGAATGATTAGGGATGATGAGGGTCATTGAGGGAGTAATAAAAGATGATGAGGGAGTGATTATATATGACTAGAGATAGTGAAGTTTAATGAGGGAGTGATTAAAGACAAAAAATAATAATGAGAGAGTGATTTGGGGTGATGAGTCATGAGTAAGTAGTGATTAGGGATGAGGTAAGGATAAGGGAGGGAAGATGAATAAATAAAATTAACAAAAAGTGGTTGTTTGATGTGTGCAAGTCATCAATGTGACCTATAATACCCCAATCACACCAATTTACATTAGTTTTAAAGTGAGTGGTTTGTAAAATTCAATTTTGACAAACCTAAGACTCTTATAAATGCCAAGAATCAATCCCAAAGGCATAAAAACCTAAAAAATGACTATATTTTTACCAAAAATGGATATAACCAACAAAATGATGTAACTACATTGATTTTTTCTATCACAAATCTCAAATAATACTTCTATATTAATATGTTGATATGTAAATATGTTTAATATGTCTATACTAGTTAAAAACCAAACAATGAAATGAAAGTATTGACATGGTAGGCTCTTCTTCTACATCATGTATCATTTAATCATCTCATCATTGAAATGTAGGCTTATTTGGATTTCATTTCTTAAATTTATATAAAGTATTACCTAAACTTACTAGCTTTTACATAGGTAAAGTGTACATAATTTTTATGTTTCCTTTTGTAACGGATCTATGTATAGTGAATAATTATTTTACTTTTGTATGTAGCTGGAAGGAGAATGTATCAGATTGAAGATAATTTGGTGAAATTCATTAAATATCTAATCTATATTATGAAATGGTCATATGATTATTTTTATTATATGGATAGTGATAGTGTAATTTTATTTATCTATTATTCACTTATATGATTTATGATTAATTATGGGCATCTTGAGGATAAATGAGGTTGAGTTGACCAAATACTAGTTATCCCTTTAAATAAATCAAATAAGAACCAAATAGATTGTTTAAATTTTTACATATTTCTTGAGTTTTAGGGTTTTCGTGGATAATTTTTTTTGTGCATCTTTTAGTCAATTTTTAAGGATATCTAAAATGAACACATGATTAAATGCATGCTTGTAATGTGCATTGATTATGTGACATTCAACATATTCAACAAAATTGAATAATATTCTAATCCAAATAATTAGGTTTCCAAGGATAAATTTAAGAAATACAAATAAAAGTTTGTATAATATCTTGGTGAATCCTAAATAAGGAGCATAATTCCATTGTCTAGTTTTTGACAAAATCACCAAAAAAGTGTAAATTGACTGGCTATTCTATTAGTTGTGATGGTGCAAATTATGGTGGCGTGTTCCTCCATATGAGATGGAATTGAGATTTATAGGGAGGAGACTTTTCTTTTCATGATTATATTGAGTAATGGTGATGTTATGGAGAAGGGCAAGGCCATACAAAATGTGAAAGCAATGAAAAATATTAAGGTGAGCTAGGTAGTGGTCATGATGGGTAATGACTAGGAATTTTATGGGATGTAATCGAAGAATACTAGGGAGATACATTGGTAAAGATTAGTGACATGTCACATTTATCAAGACAATTTATAAATTCCATTGAATTGTGTTAATTACCAAATATATGATAGAAACATGTTTTATTTCAATGAAAATGGATGTCAAATATCCAAAAAAACTCTTAAAACATAGATAATATACCACCTATCAATTTATATGAATTATTTATATGATTGACCAAAACCAACATCAAAAAATCAATATCCAAGACATATGCACACATTCCCCATTTTAGTGCCCCTTTCAATCCACATAAACTCATTTCCTAAGGAAGAATTTGAATATCATCTTCTTAATTCCTTTGTTTAATACATACCTTTCCCTCCTTTAACATTATAATAATTTGAATTTTCACACTAGAAACCTTAGTTTACATGTCAATAAGTTATGAAAGATCACACTGACTCAAGATCCATCTCAAATAACAAAGCAAGGAACACAAAAACACAACCATGAAACTCAATTCCCCAACCTACATATCAACCTAGAGTAAAATGGAGTTCATCCACCGTGAAAGGCAATGAAATAAATATATTAAAAATAAATAAATAAATAAATAATACTCCTAGCTCACATCTAAAGGCTATAAAAAGATCTCATTGCATTAAAATAATTTTAATTTGAAGGAAAGAAAACAATTTTGTACACATCAGGTGAAGTTTTCATAAATCACCATTAGAATTAAAACACCCACATCATATTGAATATATAATTGTTCTAAAAAATAATTCATGATAGTATGGTTGACCTTCAAATTCAGGCCTTGGTAGTCATAAAATACAATCAATTTTTTTAAGAAATGATATTATATGAAAGGTAAAATTTTAAGAAGATTTTAAAAAATTGTAAATGATTATAAAAATATATACATTTTTTCTAAGGTTTCCTCCATGTATTGTTAATTATATTAAAATTTAACTGGAAATACTGAACATATAACTATCATTAAAAAAATAATGACAGTTACAGTTGACTTTAAAATATAGTGTTAGAGGTACAATCACTGAGAGAGGGGGGGTGAATCAGTGAGCCCAGATAATACAACTTTAATTTCAATCCTTTCAAACTCTTAATCAATTACCAAAAGCATTGCATGAATCATAGATATCATTCCTAGAAATTAATTAGAGGTATAATGCAAGATTAAACACCTAACACATGACATATGCGGGGAAAATTCACTAGAACCTACAATTGGACAACTATACTATAATAACAAGAACCAATTTATACTAGCTATAACTAATCAAGGAACTACTGTCCCTTATTTGGTGAGACTACAATTCCACAAGGTGATACAACACCTATCTAGCTGAATAACTACCACAAATAGACTTTTAGGAAGTTTCATCTTACAGGGAGGATACAAACCCTAGATGTTGAGAAACTAAAACAACATCTAAGAATAGAAAATATCCTATACACTGATTTCCTACAAATTTGATGGAGATACAAAAAAATATCATCTCTCTTCAACTCTGCACACTCAATGCATCTAAAGCCACCTTTTGTGTCACTCTAGACCTCTTTATTCATCCTCAACCTACAAGAGCACTATTCTAACATCAAAAACATGACCCATAGGTCATACACACATTCTTCAATTTTATATGCTCATCAACTCATCTACAAGTCACTTTCCCTCTCCTTCACTCCACAACTCACACACACACACACACACACACACACACACACACACACACACACACACACACACACACACACACACACACACACACACACACACACACACACACACACACACACACACACACCTTTTACAAGTCTAGAAACCATCACCTTTAGTTCCACTCTTTATAGAGCATTCATAAATGTCACTATCTTGGATGGAAATTAGACATGACTTATCCCTTAAGGTTTCTCTCACATTAATACACAAATTAATACCATCGCTAATGGCTGACCATAGCATTCATAGGTCACCCTTAAGTAGCTACACCTTTTCGTTAGGCCCTTATAGCTCTTATAGGTCTTATGGAGACCTATTCACCCATTTATCACTTGATTGGTCAAAATAAAAACATAGGAAAACTTTCCAAATCATGGACCCATGACACATGATATAGAGGTGCCATTTAAATGTGAAAATACATCATATCACTCTTTTTCTAATCCCAAATTAGCTCAAACACCTTTATGTACACATAGTCATTATGAATGAAAACATAATCAAATTCAAACCATTTATTCATATGGCATATGATTGGTTAAAAATTCAAAATGCATAAATATGGTCCTCATGGAGTCTAAAACATACTCAAATATCTATCTTCCCTTTAAACATTGATATACCAATAAGCATAGCTCAAATACCCTTCTTGGGTTACATGTAGAACATGCATGAACACATTCAACTTTGAACATTCATAAATTTTAATGTCCACACTTTTATATTTTCATATATATATATTTATAGATGCATCTTGGAGTCCTCTACAAATTCACTTTTTACATCATGAGAAAATTCTATATAGAACAAAATATATAACACAAAAAAAAATCACTATTTTTTTTTCACAAATTTAAATATTTAAATACAAGTAGTCATAATTAAAATTTGGTCACTTAAAACACATCTCATGTGATCAGATATTAGATTGATCACACACCATCTATATTATTATAACTTTAACTCCTAGTGCACCACTTCCCAAATGTTAAACTTTGAACACTTGACATCATCTCACTTCTTCTCGACATCCTGGAACAAACATGCTCCATCAAACCCCTATAAATAGCTTGATTTTTATTAATGTTAAACATTGGACACTTTGAAATCATTTCACTCAATAAGAACCATTTATATTAATTAATAATAACACCTAATCACTGTTATTTTTTAGAAGTAGCTTAGTCTTTACCTCTACCTATTTTTAAGTAACTATCACTTTGACCTCTTTGACTCAATACACACCATTATATCAATCTGTATGATCACTTATGAACCATTATATCTTCATTTCTCCTAATATTTATCTTTTAAAAATCAACTATGAGAACCATTGTAATCTTCTAGGAAAGACAACCTTAGACCTCAATAAATTTTGTTGCGCTTAGACACATGATCTAAAATTTAGACCATATGATCTCCTCACATAGGAGAATCCAACCATATATCAATCTACTCATAGAACCTTTTCATGTGAAATATATAATACCATTAATCTACTCACTCATATTTTTCTACCTTAAAACTAACTATGCCTGGAAAGCCAACTTTACACATGCATATCTTTCGATGTACTTTATCACATGACTTGAAGCCTAGTGCATAGTAGATAGGCATAAAACTCAACAAACCCATATGATAAACTCATTCATAAACTAACACACATGAAAAATATGACTACATAAAAATACCCACTCAACTTTTCTTACCACATTGTAACTTTGGATAAGTATGGGAAAATACTATAAAATTGCTTGGGAGCCCAACTTTACACTTATATTCTTATGTTGTACTTAGTCGCATGACCTAAAATTTAGCACATAGAAACTAGGATTTTTTTTATCAAAACCATATGACAAAATCCTCATAACTCATCCACACATTGTAATGGTGACATCAACAAACTACCTACTTATATTTTCTACCACTAGACCCAAAATGTTTAGATGAAAACAATGAACAAATAGGTGAAATCCACTCATGCACACAAGCACTCAAATCATTCATCACTTATTATAAGACAAATTAAATTTCTCAAATCACCATACTCATCCTTCAAAATCCATAACCATGCCAAAACTAAATATCAACCAAACCTCCTTCAAGCATACTAGGACAAACACATTGCACACGTTTTCATTATCACATATACTATCATGACAATTTACTCAAATGGAAACCTCCATGACATCAATATGACATCATTGATAATTCTCTAACTATATCACCCTTTTTCATCAAGATCAATGCCCATCATGAAATTATATACAACTTACCTTCCTTCTCTCTCTTTAAGCACACTCACAATAGGAATCTTCTCCCCCTTTGACACAATGACAAAGTGGGAAACTAACTAATCCTAAGGACTTGAAAATAACATAAATATGATAGGACCACCTTATAAATATGATAAAAACTCCCCCTTACCTTGATCCTACCTTTTTTCCTTGATAACTTCCTCTTGCCACATGCCAACACTCTCTTCAACCAAACACTACAAACAATGAAGAAAGAATACACAAAAATACTAAAATTTGATTAAACATATCAGGAAACATCTGAGAGGGATTCCCCCTAAGATATCTAAGCCATTTCAATTTTTGAGCATCTGCACATCTCCACACACCATGAAGAACCACCACATAGACTTACGAGCCTTTTCTCTCGAGCCACCTCTGGAGAAAAACTCATGAACTTGTTGCTCCCCCTTAACCGAAATACCTTGTATTGATTCATATGGAAATAAATGACACCCAAACTTTCTCTTAAATACTCAAATGTATATTTTTACAATAGTTTGGTCATAATATCTACAAGTTGCTCTTTTATAGGCACACACTCCAACTTAACACTTTGACTACTGACTTGTTCTCTTAAAAAATGATATCTAATATGAAAATGCTTAGTTTTTGAGTGTATAAAAAGATTATTTGAGATAATAATTGCACTAATATTATCATAATAGATAGGACAAGGTCCATTTTGTCTTACCTTATGATCTTCTAAGGTTTGTTTCATCTATATGACTTGTGTGCCATAAGAGGCATATAGTATATAATAAATTTTTATAGTTGATAGAGACATTGAGGATTGATTCTTGTTTAGCTAAGACACCAAGCATTCACCCATGAATAAGACACCACCACTGGTACTCCTCCTATCATCCACACATCTTACCCAATCTACATTAGTATATGATTTTAAAGTGAATTATTTACTCATAGGATACTATAAACCATACTCTATGGTTCCTTTGAGATACCTAAAGATCTTATTAATTGATTTCAATTTAAATTCTCTTGGATCAGCTTGAAACCTCCCTACAAGACCAAATTCTTGTAATGTATTAAGCCTAGAAGTAGTAGAGTATAAAAGACTTTCAATCATGCATCTATACAGAGTTTTATCAACTTTTGGTAAGTCATCTAGTTTACTTAAATTGCATCCTATGATCATTGGATTACCTATTAGTTTACAATCCATCATGTCAAAATTCCTTAGCATATCCTTGATGTATTAAGCTTGTGAAATGAATATCCCTACATCATGTTGATTAATCTAAAATCTTAAGAAGCAAGAAAGTTCTCCCAACATTAACATTTCAAACATAGTCCTCATAGTATCTTCTAACTCTCTACTCATATTATCATTATCATATCCAAAAACTATGACATTAGCATATATAACCACTATTGATTGATGATTGCCTTTTGTCTTGATGTATAAATTACTATCAACTAACCCATTTTTAAAACCTTGTGTAGAGAATAGAAATTTGCACACTACAATTCCAAATGTCAAAAGCACCCCTAAACCACCTTAGGACCCCCTTAGGTCCATTAAACCCTCTAACCCCAAACCTGACCTAACCCATAGTAGTTGAACCCAACTAGCTTAACCTAGCCTTTACCCACTTTTTACCTTTTACCCTCGACCATTGATGGTCAGGATGACTACCGATGATCACCATGACCATTGATAGTTAGGGTCTACCTCTTTAACCAAAAACATGAAAACTACCCACCTTGATTTTATAAATATATCCCATCTAATTCTAGTTATGATTCATTGCATGGATGAGTTAAATTTATGATGCCCAGTTCATGTGCTATTGTAACTCTCTTACCTTGCCTAGAAGAGGAGCAAAGAGGTGAAATCTATCTGTAAACATCTATGAATCTTTAATTTTTATCAAGAACTTATGCATCTAAGAGTCTATTTTTTGTAGGTCAATCACTATCAGCAATCTAGTGATCCATCAATCATATCAAAGAGTTAAATTGCCACCACCTCTCCACCAAGATCTCAAGTACTGTTACTCTATCTAACTCCACTAATATGTCAACTAACTTAATCATCTACCCAATAATCTTATATTAAGATAAGTACTTTTTTCTTATTATTCATCTACTTTATTTCCATTTCAAAATCAACCTTGGTCTTACCCATCTTTCAAAATCCACCTTTTGTATCTTGTCAATTATCCCTTTTATCAACTTAGATCCTTACACAATAACCATCGATGTTCAACTCAACCACTGATGGTCTATCCAACTACCGATGGTCATCTTGACCATCGATAGTCACCTTCACCACCAATGGTCATCCAAATTACCGATGGTCACTATGGCAGTAAAAAAAAGTAAGCTAATTTCACCCACCTACACCCAGTCAAACCTAATTTTCTATGTTCTTACTTATTAATAGACCCCTTTTGTATTTTTTGATATAGACCCCAATCCTCTAAAACTAGTATTAATTAGTTTATCACTAATTTAATCATTTCTAGTTTATTTATTAGTAAACATTATAGTATTTAGTCTCAATAGCTTTTGATTAATTGATGCAAATACCTTATTTTATGTTTATAAACCTAATTATTTAAAACATATGGGTTGATATAACCTAAAGAAGCTATTACTTTCATAATCTAGCTATTGATAGGTAATCCACCCAACTATCTATCTAACAAATAAGTTTGTTTTAGCTCTTTCCTATCTGCAAGTCATCCTCCTAAGCTAAAGATGAGTTTTTCACAATCTTCTGATTCAATATGTGCACTCTTAGTTAATTTTTTCAACCATATCTATACTCAATTTCTTATTTTTGCTTTTCCAATAATAAGCAAAAATTTCATTGAAACATTCTAGCATGCCAAGTGGGACCCTTGTGTCTTTAATTGGGTTCTTATTTTCTTGCATTCTATCTCTATTGCGTGCTCATTAGTGAAATCAAAAGTTTCCTTTGGGCTTGAAATCAAGTGCATACATTGACTGCTTTAAATTTTAGTTCACATATCTTAACTTAAAGGCAAAGTAATCTATTGTAGTTCATTCTTTATTGTACACATTAAACCAAACCACTTTCACCAATTAAACATCAAATAAACTTGAGACAAGTACCGAATAGGATTTCATCACCTAGAAATAACCTTACCCTTTCCATGTTGATCCTACTTGGTGGCCATTACAAAGGAGAGGAGTAACTCAACTCTCTAGTTGTGTATAAACCCTAGACATCAATATATTTTGGCTAAGCACCTAATACCCTTATATTTTCAATGTGTGAAGTGAGGGGGTAGGCCCCAATACCAAGACATGTATTAATTTCAATATAGATTCCTTTTGAGGACCTAAAACATAACTTGAAACCAACCTTAGATTTCCATTCATGTACCTATTTTACAAGCCAATTTCACTCATAGATCTTCTTAAGGCATAATCCAAAATCAAGATTAATTAAAAATCTAAGGCTTAATATATCTCTTAGAGTGTGATTTGATTTCTTTGATCTTTTTTTGTACTCTCTTTGTTTGATTAGTGAGGTTGTTTGTGGTTTCTAATTCCCCTATATCATATGGTTCTCACTCGCTAGCAACGAAGAGACCTTGTGGAGAAAAACCCACCACCAAGCCAACCTACCTCTTCCACCTCTTCATTCATGGACTACACCTATAAACCAGTAGACTCTCCCAACCCCTTAAGAAGTCCTACTTTACCTTATGATGTTCTTTAAGGAGATTCATATTTTTTTAGTTTCCTAGATAACAATCCCATATCCTTGCAACATTATCTTACAACCATGTCTTACCGTATCCATGTTTCAACCCCACCTATAGATTTACCTTATGGAATGCTACTCCATCTCATGGGGAGTACCTCTATTTCCATGTTTACTACCCAAAAATTGACTACCCAAGCCTCCTTGTCAACTAACAACCCTTTCAAAATTACCATAGAGAACCAATCATTCCAAACCACCACCACCTTTATACCTTCTACTCCTACCAACCACTCTTCCACAATAAGAGTGCCTACTTCTAGCACTAACAACCTTCCTATATATACATATAACCCATTAACCTCAACTCCACATCAAATCTTTATGGTGTCCATACCCTCTACCTTATGACCAATTAGTACAAGGGTCACCATCCTTCCATTAGTCAACAACCCAACTACCACCCCTATCCAATGATCACCCCTTAAACCAAAATTTGGATACATCCTTAACCTAAAAGTTCATGTATCCATACCCATTACCCAACCACCTATCTCCACCTACCACTTTGTATCTTACACCTAACCCTTAGTATCCACATACTAATATGTGGTAACCTCCTAGCCTGCTACCCACTATTAGTATGTCTCCCAACCATCGTAATACTATACATGTTATAACCCTTTGGGTGCACAACCCCAAGTTGACCTAATGAATATTCTTATGGAAAATATGACCACCTTAGAGTTATCTATCTCAAGTACTCACAACATCTTGTCATATGACCAAATCTGTAATGAGCCCACCCATCCATCTATACATGTTAAGCCATTTCCTTTCTAATGGGAACTTCCCAAGTTCTCAAAATTATAAAGTAAGGAGGATCCTCAACAATACCTCAGGGCATTTAAGAATGCCTTCTATCTCATCACCTATGATTATGCCCTCCTTCTTCATACCTTCCCCATGTCTCTAGCTAGCCTGACCTTAGATTTGTATAGTTTCTTACCCAAGAATTCCATCTTCTTCTTTACCCAATTAGCTCAAACCTTCTTGCACCACTTCTTGATCAATATCTCCAAGACAGTTTCTATCATCGACCTCTATTCTATCTAACATTTTGAGGATGAATCCATTGATGATTTTGTAGCTCATTGGAAGAACCTAATTAACCAACTTTCCTTTTCCTTACCTCTAACCAAAATCATTGAGCTCTTTTCTCGGGCATGTTCCGAACATGTCTCCTCTGCACTACATGTCCAAAGCTTCTAGACCTTCGATGAATCTTTTACCATGGCATGTAAGATATAAAATTGAGCCATTAACAAAAGTAAGATAAAGCTCAAAAACAATAATTCAACCTAAAAAATCAATGAGACCTCCACCTCCAAGTCAAGTAACCAACCATATACCAATACCAAGAACAAAAGAACAAAAAATGTGGTTGTCCTTAAATCCGCTCTTTCACCATCCATCAACCAACTAAATTCTTATATATCCTCAAATCATAAAATAAAGAACTAAAATTGTATTACCCTAAATAAATTTACTCCACTTAGAGAGTTATACACTCTTATCTCGGAGAAGTTACTGAAAGTGAACCTCATTCAACTTCTTTCTATCAAACCACCCTAACAATTTAACTCTTCCCATCCCTCACCTAGTTAGTATAATGAGAATTATCTATGTGCCTTCCACTTCATAATAGATCATGATGTTAGTAGGTGCAACACCTTTAATAATATTATCCAATTCTCTCATTGATAAGGGGGAACTCACATTGGACAACATCAATGCACCACCAAACCAAGCCCTTGATATCTTTAGGAAACCTTCTCCAAGCCATGCTCCCACCAAAAATGAGAGCAAAACAGTTGAGTTCTCTCATGATGCCAACACTATTAAGATGATTTTTGACACACTCATTTCTAAAGAACTTATTGACTAACCTACTTATCACTCACCCTCTCTACTTATTAAGGTAGTTAAGTTACCTTCTCCTCTTTTGGAAACCCAAATTGAGGAAATGCCTCTTTCTTTCCCTTCACTTATTGAGGTAGTGGAACCATCAACCTCTCCCTTCACTGACATATCAGATCAAGTACCCCTCTTACCTCCCTCACCAACTACCAAACAATTCTCCCCTCCAACAAAAACCATTCCTAAGGAGGAAATACCCATAACTACTCCTATCATAGAGGCGCCACCCATACAAGCCTCACATCATTTTATTGAGTAAGATAATGAGGTTACCCTCCCTATGTCTCAACATATGGGATTATCTTTTAGGTCTACTATCTAAGGAATCAAGCCTACCTATAAACCATTCTCTTAATTAGTGAAAAAACTAGAGTTTATCTACAACCTTGACATAGATTGAGATACCTTATGGTATAAACTAGGTATACTTTATATCACCAAGTAGGAACCCCCAACCATACCCATAACAAACCAACCTACCACTCCTTCTATCCAAGTTCCTACCCTATCAACCAAACCCATAGCAACTCCTACTAACCTAACAATTCATAAGACATTTAGAGAACCTAAACCTCAAGAAATTGAACCACCTTCTCAAACCAAATTGACCAAACTAACCAAGAAATTTTTCACCTTCCCCAAATAGAGTTTTAACCACCCCTGTGTGATGGTGGAACTCACCTCACCAAAATCGATAACCAAGTACCAAACCAAAGCAAACAAGGAGGTGAAACCACCCAAAGGATTGCAGGCTTGAATTTTTCCTCCCTTAACCTTGCCTTGCATCTTTAAACCTCATCCCTCTACCTTAAGCAAGAAACCCATCCTCTCTATAAAAACCCCACCACCTATTTTGGTCACACCTTTGTAGTTACTTTATAACACACCTATCTTTACCGCACATGTATTACCCAAGCTACCTACTTTGAAATATTCTACCTCTAGGTCATCAACCCCTTACCTAAACCAAATCCATCAATCAATTTTAACACCTTACCTAAGGCACCTATCACTAAACCCACTGACATATAACCTTTCACCTCAACAATCAAATCCAGGACCACTAAACCCTTACCATGTTTGGCTGAATCTTATTCAACCATTTTTCATAGGTTATTGGGAACTTCTTGTTTCACCTTAATACCCATCAAGCCCTTCGACCCCATAGCTTCAAAATTCATCTAGTACAATGATCACCAAGTTTATGCTTATCATAGGACACTAGGCCATGATATGGATAAATAAAAATCTCTTCAAACCCTTATCCATTGGTTTTATGATGAGGATGATATCTTAATAGGCAAACCTCCTATGAACCCCATAACCACACCTAACAAATGCTTACCCACTCTTCCACTCTCACCTCAGAGTGAAGATGAGTCTAACCAATCTAGTACCTCAATCACTCCTCCTATCCATACCATCAACATGGTTGCTAGATCATAGCAAAAGGATAAGGGGGAGACTAAGGTATCCATTCCTTGGACATATCCATCTTCAACCTATCAACCAACATGCACCCAACCATCCCCATCCTTTGCCAAACCCAAGGTGTCCATTTTAGGTTCCTCCAAATCTAACCCCTTTGAATCCATTAAGAGAGTCATCCTCAAGAAACTTCACTAGACCCTAATGAAGATGATCTTGTATGAGCTGATCTCTACCTCTCCCCATCACCACTAGGCACTAATAGAGGCTTTGCAGTCTATTGAGATCCAAAACAAATAACCTTAACCTTTAGTGGCCTTTGTTGGCACACTTTAAATATCCTACCTTATTACCTTTAAGGATTTAGAGATCCCTTCTGCCCACCCTGACAACCCATATCCTACTCTCTTCATTACCGCATACATCAACCAAACCCACATTAAATGGGTCATGTTTGATGGGGGGATAACATTAACATTATCTCATCCCATGCTTATAACCAACTCAACCTTATACATAATGTCATGTATGAGACATTAGATAGCATCCATTCCTTTAATGACACCATGATCATGACCCTCAAAATGTTTATCCTTCATATCTGTGTCAGACCTCACACACTCCCTAAACTTTTATATGTAGTGGAAGGATAATTATAATAAAATATTTTGTTGGGATGACCTTGGATTTGATCTATGGGTTTTATTCCCTCTAACCTCCACCATTGCATTAAGTTTGAGTATGGAGGCTAGGTCATCACCATCCAAGCTGACCCAAGTCCTTTTTTTGACATGAAACATGGCCTAACACCCCAATGATGTCCTCATACCTCCATCTAGTACACCCTCAGTAGCTCAAACCTAACCTTCAACCTCCAAAGTGGATATCATTCCCCCGTCTACCAATGAGGCATTGACTAGTTGTTTTATCTATTTAGACCAAATCCTCACCATTGACCCTTTGGAATCAACATTTCACCACCTTTTACTAGGTGAGTGTCTCCATTTAGCCCTTGACACTTTCCCTAATCATCATGAGTATGAACAAATAAAAAATTTATTGAGATATGACCCCAATGTCAGAATTATTATTCTTTTTAGACCTCCCAACCATCATACCCATTTTGTCTATGGGGGACTTAACAAACCCATCGGTTCTTCTGCCACCTCTTCCTCACCTAGACCATTTACCACTAGTTTCTCCTACATATAAAAACCAAGCTTCACCAAGACATACCTTCATTGATGTACTTCTAAAGGCTTTAGTCTTGGGTGGTATGAAATTATCCCACATGAGTTAGTTGCCATTAAGATTAGAAAACCTCATGAGAATAATGACCTTGGTTTCATCCTACCCAATAAGAAGCAACTCAAACAACCTACCACCATCATTACTAAGCAAGACATCCTTTCCTCACCAATCTCTCCCATACCTACATGTGAGGATGATGATATCATCCCACCTAATTTTTTTTTGTCAACATGATCAACTTAAGACCCCTAACTTATCATAAGGAGGAAGAAACTATAATGATCCATTCAATCCATCCTAAAATGATAGGAGAGGATTCTCCTATCATTAACATTTTCTATTGTTAAGATGATGAGTTTATCCTCACATACGTTGGTGCCCTAAATTATTTGATCTATAAATCCCTTCCTTCTGAGACCTTGACCATGTTGAATGAATCTACCATAGATATCAACCTGGGCACTCTAGATAACCCTTGCATTGTCAAATTAGGCTTATCATTGAATACTGAGGAACTTTTGGACTTGTCCTCTTTCCTCCAAGACTACATCATAACATTTGCTTGGTCTTATAGTGATATGCCCATAATTGACCCCACCATTGCTACCCATAACATAGTCACTCATCATGATGCCAAATCTATAAAATAAAATATCTACTACATACACCCTTGCATAGCCCTTCTTATCAAGGAAGACCTTCAACACCTTCTATCTATCAACTTCATTCAATCTATTGAGTACCACTAATTGGTCTCAAATGTTGTACCTATCACTAAAGACATAAGGGGACTATGCATTTATGTTGAATTTCATGACCTTAACCTTGCTTACCCCAAAGATGAATTTACTCTACCTAACATCAATTAGCTAGTTCATCTTACATCTAACCATGAGATTTTATCTCTCATGGATGGGTTATTAGGTTACAATCAAATCCTAATTACTCTAAAATTTCAACATAAAACTGCCTTTACCACCCAATGGGGGACCTTTTACTATAGAGTTATGCCTTTTAGGTTAAATAATGTGGGTGCAACTTACCAACATGCCATGACCTATATCTTCCATGATCTTATTCATAATTTTGTAGAGGACTATGTGGATGATCTTCTCAAAAAATCCAAACTCGAAAAGGGTCACTTAGCCATGTTGAAAATCATTTTTGAATGCCTTATACACTATCATGTCCACCTCAACCCTAATAAATGTATTTTTGGGGTCTAGTCATGGAATCTTCTTGGTTTCATTATCTCCCTTCAGGGAATTTAATTTGATCTTACCAAAATCAAAGCTATCATGAACATGCTTCTTCTAACCAACCTTAATCAACTCTATAGTTTATAGGGAAAGCTTCAATCCATTCATAATATTATCTCCCAACTCTCAGACTAATGTTAACCTTTCCACCATATTCTGAATAAGTATGTCTCTTTTTAAGTGGAATAAAAGTTATTAAAAAGCCTTTCATTCACTCAAAAGGTACATTTTATCTCCACCTATTCTTACCCCTCCTAAGGATGACCAATAATTCTACCTTTATATCTGTACCACCAACCATTCCTTAGGGTCAATGCTGGCTCACTAAGATGAAAAACATAGACAAAAATCCATATAATACATCAATCACATGCTTATTGAGTATGAGAATTGGTACACCCATATCGATAAACTTTAATTTGGTTTAGTCTTCATGTCCACCAAAATTTGCCACTACCTTCTTAACCACAAAATCTATGTCATAACCAACACCGACCCACTCAAGTACACATACTCTAAGCCTTACCAAAACTAACATGTAGACAATTGGTTCATGATTTTATTAGAATTTGACCTTGAGTTCCTTCAATAAAAATTAATTAAGGGGCGTGTCATTACCAACCAATTATTTGAGGCACCATTAGTAGATAATCAACCTCCTCCTCTTGAGTTTCTAGATGAGTCCATTGTGAATATTTCTCTCAAGTGGATTTCACCTATCAAGTCACCATGTTATTTGATGGATGAAGTTTCAACATGGTGGGGGAAGAGGAATCATCCTCATATCCTTTGATGGTGAACCTTTCCCTTTGTCATTTAATCTTGATTTTGAATGTTCCAACAATATGACTGAATATAAAGCCATAGTGATAAGCCTTTAGACTACCTTAGCCTTAGGAGTCAAAATGATCAACATATTTAGTGACTCCCAACTTATGCTCAATCAAATCAATGATTCTTACCAATGTAATAATGATGTTTTGTAATAGTACAAACAACTATTTGATGAACTCTTAACATCGTTTGAACACTACCACATCCAATCAATCCCATGATCTACTAGTAAGTTCACCCACACCATGGCTTCCCTTAACTCTCAAATACCATCCATACCCTTGGCCTCTAAGTTATTTATCATTATCCATATACTTACCCAACCATCCTATGTCAAACTAGATTCTCCCACCATTTTTAATGTAAAAGAGTCCCAACGTAACCTTTGGTACCAACAAACCTTTGACTACCTTAACCTTGGCATAGTTCCTTTTGGCCTCTCTACAAATGGTAGATGAGAATTTATTCAAAATATCTCATGTTATACCATTATGGAAATAATTCTATATAATCATGGCTTTGATGGCCTCCTCTTTTGTCGCCTACATATTCAAGAATCCTCTCATGTCATCAAGGAAATACATGATAGAATATATGGGGATCACTTTAGGAGCTTCATCATAGCTAAGCACATCTTTAATCTCAATTATTACTAGTGTACCCTTAACCAATATTTCTATGATTATGTGAAAATGTGTGTCAAAATTCAACAACATGCTAATTTTCATGACACACCTAGTCATAGCCTTCATGTTTCTATTGATTTATAGCCTTTTTCACAATGGGGTTTAGATCTCATCAATAAAATTAATCCCCATTCCTCATAGTGGTATCATTATATTATCATTGTGATTGAGTATTTTACTAAGTACAAGAATTTAATATCAAAGACCTCATCCTAAAGGAAAATCAACATTTCACCAATATGTATAAAAGCAAGTAGGGAAAGTTTGCTTTCAGTTATTTTGGAACTTATATCATAACATAAAAGTACATATTAGGATCTTACTAGTTATCTTCCCTCAAAGGCCACCCAAAACTTGAGACCCTCAATGCTTCACATCTACATCTATTTTTTTGTGAAGAAGGATCAAGCTCATATTTTGTCTAACTTAAGCTCATCTCTTGTTACCTACCTACACTCCATCTCCCTATTTTATAGGAAAGTGATTAAAACCAAATCATATGGTTATCTATCACCCACATGGGTTATCTTAAATAATTGGCATCATGGCTCTGTCTAGGACATGGTTCCCATTGTGCTTTACACCCATTTATAAGATGGATTCCTATAATTGTTGTCACCTAAACCTTTTCACACCTAAAAAAACTTCTTATACTTCTAGTTTTGCCTTCATAAATGTGAACCAATAAGATCAGCCTAAGCAAGTTTATGTCAAGAAAAATATACATAAAATAACAAAATTCTTATCACTAGAAATCATGGGTCACTCTTAAAATTTACAGACTGATCCCTCAAAGGATAATTGTCACTAATTTATTTAGAATTTCCAATCATAAGGTAGACTATTCCCTTGAAGGACAACTATCAAAAGCATTAAAAAAATCACATACGCTTAGACCACTCCCTTGAAGGATGGATGAGTAACGCATTTATCAAAAGCATAGTAATTCCTTGGAAGCTTATCGTATTGGTCAACTTCCCATATAAAATAATAAATCAAAAACACACTATCCCAATCAAAATAAAACCATAATAATCTCAAAATCCATAATCAGTTCTCAAGGAACATAATAAAGTGGAAGCTACAATCATCTTTTACAAGTAGACTTCCTACATCAATCAATCTACATAGCTTGATATAAACGTGTTTCTCCCAGTTCTTTGAACACCTATAGAAGAGGCATGCTAGTCTCACAACAATGTTCCATTTTCATCCATCTCCCCTTACTTACTATAAGTAAGGGATATTGAGCTTACTTAACATCATGTCATCAAAACACCTTTTACCCAACTAACGAATGCTATTACAGAGTAGTTAAGGGGCTTATATTGATTAAGCCAATCCAAATTTGTGTCCATTTTTAGTCTTTGACAAAGAAGAAGCATCATGCCATCTTCTTATCCTAATATTCATAGTTGATATTTTCATCATGATATTTGTCTCTTGATTATATTACTTTCTTTACCATCTAGTGTTGTTAGTTACCTTACCTCATATGTTTTACCTTAAGCAAGATAACATCAACCATAATCATAACAGGCATATCCATGTGTGTCATAAGCAAAAAGAAGCATAAACATATATCACAAGCATCTCATATCATAATCATATTCCATAAGTAATGTAAACATCATAGCATAAGCAATAGTACGATCATCACCATAACCATAACCATAACCAAAATAACATCTTTGAATAATCCAAGCAACCAACCATTCTCCATCCCATGCCTAAATCTAAAATAATAAAGTATATACTCATTAAAAATTATCATCTCATAAACAACTAGGAAACATAAACATATATCAAAGCCCTCTCATGCCTAGCTAAGCATATATCCACATCTAATCAACCATAATATAAACATAATCCATGATCAAATATAAGCATCACATCATAAGAGTTAAAAATCAACACTAACCATATCATAAACTATGAACATGAGCATAAATAACACATATGCATAAAATCATGAGTCAAATAATCATAATAATGTATACATGCAAATAAACATGACCCTCTCTTAAAAATTTACATTTCACCACATTGGCTTGTAGGCTAGAATCAAAATGATATAAAATTGTCATAATCTAGCTATATATATTCCCCATAAGCACCATTCCCTCTCAGAGCACTACTAGATCTTGGTGCCTACCCACCTATTTTACCTATTGATCCACCATCTATCCCTATCTATCAAGATATAAACCCTATCCACTGACCTATGGTTGCTAGCACTACCCCACTTGCTAAGCTAGTTTAATATTTACCCCATCAAGGCTCTTATATACATTGTGGCATAAAAATATCCTCTTAATACCATATCTCCTTTACAAAAGCTAGGTATGATGTTGTAGGGGTGAAACTTGGTGGCACTACCTATGTTGTTACTACTCCACCTACTCTCTACCTCAAATAATCCCTCTCTTAGGTCACCAAGTCTAGAGAGGTCCTAGCCTGATCCCTCTTCCTTATAATGGTATCAATTTAACCCTATAAGGTCACAAATTGACCCTATAGTGTGACAATATAGCCCTATGATGTGGAAACCTACCCCTACAATGCCTATACCTCTCTCTATGTAGTGGTTAAAGCCACACCTACCTGTCCATCATGGTCAGCTAGATCCAAGACCATTCACCTCACACATCCATCATCCATACCAATATCTAAAACTATGTATATGGAATGGTATCACACCATGCACCCATATACAAACCCAACATCATCTATTTGTACCCTCATTGGTAATTCTTCATGGTCTAATACTATAAGCACAAGATGTGGCTCTAGTAGTAGGATCTTTGAATCCTTTTTTCTATAACTACAGAATGGGTATGGGATACCATATACTAAGATAAACAACCAATATACCCTATCAAATGAGATCAACTCCACCTTCCCATTTAGCCTACCAAGTATCCATCTATAGCTATGTAATGAGAGTGTCTACCTCCTGTAACCTGGCCATACTAAAAACTATATGTATGGCATCCAAGTGATGTATCCTACTACTAGTGCCCCTAGTGCACCCCTAACCCACTCCACATCATGGGTACCAACTCCTACACCTAATTCAATAAATTCACCCATCCACCACATTAAGCTAACATGAAACTCTATCTGTGTATACCCTATACATGGAAATCTAACTGGTCTCAATACCAAAATATGCTTGTAGGCCCATCAATGTAGAGCTAGGCCAACATTGAACCCATATCTCTTGTGTGCCCTAAATACCCATAGTTCCTTATATATTTTTACAATTAAAATAAGCACCAAACCAAATACCATCTAACCTACTAATAACTCAACCAAAACCCCTAGTAGCAAGTAAATAAATCTTTATCTACTTTAATTAGGAAGCCCAAAACATGTCATTGTAATCATGAGTATGGTCATGAGTATCCTCTCAATTAGATCCCTCTGATAGAACATCATATATCTAAATTCCCCAGCATGCCATTTGACCTGGTCACTCTCATATTAGTATAGTATCTCAATATGCTCATTCCACTCCTCTCACTCTATGTGGTATATCAGATCACCATAGAGTGGAATTTGGGTGATCTTATGTGAGTCCTCAAGCAAGATGGTCATCTCATCGATCTGAAACAAGAAGGTGTATGTAGTGGTATGCCATCTCTCTATGAGTGTTAAAACCATGGATGCATCCTAAGGTACATGTTAGTAATGCCTCATAGCTCCCAACCCGACCTCATCCATATGGGCCCAATCAATTGGGTTCATCACCTGTTAAATATCTACAAAGATCCTAGGGACCTGATCCCTCATCTAGATCTACTCTCATGCTTGAAAAAATTAAGCTCAACATGCCTTAACATTTATCATTTCCAAATCAACTTATTTACCAACCTAATCCAACCCATTCTACCCTAACCCACACCTCTTACCTCTACCACCTTACCTCTCATGACCCTCACCTACTAAACATTTTAATACCTCTATTAGTCTATCAGATCGATACCTAACTTTCTCTTCTAATAAGCACCTAAACCTCTTTCTTAAATCTACCTTAACTTATAAAATGAACATGTAGTTCTTTTTCCAAAAAACACCTATCGTAACCCAAACATTATCAACCATCCTCTCCTAGCCTACACTTGACACTCCAACCCTTTGTCAATGCATTACTCTTACTTGAAAATTAGACTAGCCTAAAATTACACTTTGTATTTTATCTACCCCACACCCCTTAAAAACATTTTAAGCACTTGGATTATTCTCTTATTCTTCTTAAAAATTTACCCCATACCTATTAAGTTGCTTTGTATAATGCAAGCCTTACCAATCCAACCTTTTATTTACCTTAATTGTTAAAAGATTATAAAAAACCCTTTTAACCTTGGTCGATTACTGATGGTCATGATGACAACAACTGATCAATCATACTTTATTCTAAGTGTATCAACCATCAATTATCAACCCTGACTATTGATGGTCACTGTGGGTATTCCAAGGCTGAAACACCCAACCCTAGATACCCCTAAATTTTACCTAACCAACAACTAAAACACCTACTTAGCTACCCTGATCACTCTACCCACTCCCAATAACCTAACCATCCTTTCAATTATTGATTTTACCCATCCAATTACCTAAATTTCATAAGTAACCTCATAGGGCATAGTCAAAATAACCCAAATTTTAACCCTACCCTAACCTCCCAACCCAATGTAATTATAAAAATAAAATTATTCCATCAATTTAAAGTGCTACCTACCTCATTCCTTGACCTCTATCACAAATGGATCCCACATCCCACTACTCATCCATGTAATCATCCACCCTACACCTTTGTCTTAGGAGATCACCTTAAGCATGTAATTTCAACCAATCACCAACCACCAACTTAGTAAAGAACTCGATCAAACCTCTCATAGCTAAACACTGTAAATTGATAAATTTACCTAGAGCTTCAAGTCCACACTAGTAAAATTTAAAATGAGAGAAATGACTTCCACTTTTACTTTTACCCACCAGAATTAAAGGTTTTTACCTTGATTTTTGATGTTTAGGGTGACCATTGATGGTCATCCTTAGAAACCTTGACCATTGACAGTCAAGCAACTCATTTTATTACTTCTAACTAGGCAGTCCCACTTTTAACAACACAAAAAAATTTGACCCACTCATGGAGTCTACCTTCTCCACCCACCCTGACCACCTCATCACCTTGCCATTGGTCCATTTTGGCCCAACTCATGTGCATTTTCTTGACAAATTTTTTTTGGTCTTTTGATCATAGCAACAACATTTCCATGTTGACCCTTTTTGAAATTATGCCACCGCATGCTTACCTAACCCACTTTTGTCTTTTAGGAGCCCTTCTTACCTCAGATACCCATGACACTTGACCTATTTGTGTTTTCCATGAGAGCACATCCTTCTTTGGATACCCATGGAAACACTGACCCTATTTAGGAAACTAACAGGTGTACCTAACTACCATGCCTAATTATGGTCACATAGTACACTAGTCACTTATCCGTTAGCACTGAACTTTATTATTATCAATCATGGAAACCTAGTCTATGTGTGATCTTGGATATTATACCATTTAACACAATTTGAGTGCTTATTTTCACTTGATTACCTATCCTATCATCTACCCTTGTTATCACCTTCATCTACCTTATCAAACCCACACCCAATTCTATTTCACCTATTAGTTTTAGGGGAAACAACTCCCTCCATAATCTGGGTAAGTAGTTGGGCCTTTTGACCTAAAAATTAGTTTTTTTGCAACTGGTTGATTCTAGGAAACATAACAAAAAGGGGTAAAATATAAACACTATAAATTTGCACATTGTGATTCTGAATGTCAAAAACACCACTAAAATTCCTTCCAAAACCCTTAAGACCATTCAACCCTCTAACCCATAACTAAACCTAACCTACATTTAGTTTAACCCAGCTATCTTAACCTATCCTTTACCCACTTTTTACCCTTTACCCTCAACTACCAACATTTAGGATGATTGTTGACAATCACCATGACCATCAATGGCCAAGGTCCACCTCTTTAACTAAGAATATGCAAACTACATACCTTGATTTTATAAATATACCCTATCTAATTCTAGTTGTGAGTCATTACATGGATGATTTATATTTAGGAGACCCAATTCATGTGTTTTTTCAACTCTCTTACCTTGCCTATAAGAGAAAGGAACAAAGAAGTGAAATCTATCTACATATATCTATGAATCTGTAATTATTATCAAGATCTTATGCATCTAGGAGTTTCTTTTTTTTATGTCAATTTCTATGAGCATTCCCATAATCCATCAATCATACCAGAGAGTGAACTTTCCACCACCTCTCCACCAAAATATTAGGTACCATTACTTTGTTAGAATTGAGCTAGACTCCACCAACATGTCAAATACCTCAACCATCTACCCAATCATCTTTTGGTAAGATAAGTACATATTTCTCTATATTCATCTACTTTATTTTCATTTTACAATCAACCCTAGTCTTACCCATCTCTCAAAATCCACCTTTTAGATCTCATCAGTTAGCCCTTTTGTCAACCTAGATGTTTACATAGTAACCACCAATAGTTGACTCAACTATCAATGGTCTGTCTAATCATTGATGGTCAGCTTGACCATCGACAATCACCTTAATCATAGACACTCATCCCAACCACTGATAGTCACTATGGCAATAAAAACTAGCAAGCTAATTTCACCCACCTACACCCAATCAAACCTAATTTTCTATGTTCTTATCTATTCACAGACCCCTTTCAAATTTTTTGAGATATACCCCAATCCTCTATCACTAGTTTTAATTAGTTTATGACTAATTTAATCATTAATCATCTATTTATTCTCAAGCATTCTTGTATTTAGTCTCAATAACTTTTGATTAATTGATGAAAGTACCTTTTTTTTTATAAATTTAATTATTTAAAACATGTGAGTTAACATCCCCTAAGGAAGCTCTTGCTTCTGGGATCTATCTATTGCTAGGCAATCCACATAATTATCTGTCTACTAAATTAGTTTATTTTAGTTATTTATTATCTCTAGGTAATCCTATCAAGCCAAAGAGGAGTTCTTCATAATATTCTAATTCAACATGCATAATATCAATCAAGTTTTTCAATCATACCCATACTCAATTTCTTCTTTTCCTTTTTCCAATAATAAGCAAGAAATTCATTGAAACACGTTGACTCAAAAGATACTTATCTAACCTATCATACAAAGTTCTAGGAGCTTATTTAATCCCATAAAAATCCTTATTAAATTTATATATAGAATCTTGATTATTAGACATGAAGTATCCTTCAAGTAACTCAATGTATACTTCTTCTAAGTTTTCATTCATGAATGCAGATTTCACATCCATTTAGTATACCTTAAATCCTTTGAAACATGCATATCCCAAGAACAGTCTAATTTATTCCATTCTTTCCATAGGATGAAAAGACTCATCAAAGTCTATTCCTTAAACTTGAACATATACTTTACACACCAATCTATATTTGTTCCTTTTGACTTATCCTTTCTCATTCATCTTGTTTTTGAAAACCCACTTGGTATCTATCACATTTTTATCTTTTGGCCTAGGAACTAAATCTCTTGTTTCATTTTTTATAATTTGATCAAATTATATCAATCCAAATTTGATATTTGATAGATTACATGAATGTTTTGGGTTCAATCATGGACAACATAGCTGAGTCTTGTTGATTTTGATTGATCAACATTCTCTTTTTAGTCTACAAAACTACACTAACATTTCCAATAAATTGAGAGATTTGATGATCTTTCTGAATTATTTTAGATGGATCTTTAGAGTATTATCTTTCTTCCTCTTCTTAATGTTAATAATTTGTTTGAAAATATAACTCATTACTATTTACAATAGAATTCTTAACTGAGTCAATTATAATTTTGACTTCCTGACTCTACTTATCTCATCTACCCTTACATTTGAACTTTCAACAATCTTGTGAAGTCTCTTGTTGAAGCATCTTCAGGCAGTAATAATAGAAGAGTGACCTAAGAAGATTACCTCATTATACCTTGAATCAAATTTTTGAAGATTCTCTTCATCTTTTTTGATGAATCACCTGCTCTTAAACACTCTAAAATGTTTGACATTAGTTTCTCTAGTCTTCCATAACCTATAAGGAGTCTTATCATTGTTTACTCTAATTTTACACTTATTTAGGATGTAAAATGAAGTGTTAACTACCTCTTCCCAATAACCATTTGATAGTTTATAATCTCAAAGAATGGTTCTACTCATCTCTTGAACAGTCCTATTATTCCTTTCAGCAACACCATTCTATTGTGGTGTTCTAGTAGCAGAATATTGTCTTTTTATCCATTATTTTTCACAAAAATCATCAAATTCATAAACTCACATCCTCTTTCTAATATTACACACTTTATCTTTGACCTTTTATCATTTTATATAAGTGCTTTGAATTCCACAAATTTTACAAAAGCTTCTAAGTTTTCTTTAAGAAAAAATATCCAAGTCATCCTCATAAAATCATCAATGAGAAGCATGAATTAGATATTACCTTGAATACTTAGGGTTCTCATAGGACCACATAAATATGTGTAAATCAAATATAATTGATTTATTGTTGATAACTCCTTGTATTTGTATCTTATTTTGTTCTAGTTCCCATGAAGACATGCCTTGCAAAGAAAATGAGGAATCTTAGAAATATTTGACATATGCATTACTAACCCATTTAAATTGATATTTTCCATACTATCAAAATTTATATTTATAATCCTTCTATTCAAAATCCATTTTTATTCCAACTTACTCATGAATCACTCATCCTTCTTGGATTCATGGAATGCATACATGCTATTTGTTTTATAAACATTTGCAACTAATATGCTAGCCTTTCTTGCTTCAAATACATCATCATTAAAAGTTACAATATTTCATTGCTTACACATTTGGTTTAAATATAAAATATTATGTTCCAAACCTTCTGCACATAAGACATTCTTAGTCCTAGTATGACCATTATCCAAACCCATAGTACTTTTGCCCACTATGTTAGTAGATTTGTTATCACCAAATCTCACTAAACTAGGGTTGGTGTTCTTGAGAGATATAAAATTATTCTTGTCCCCTGTCATATGATATGAGCATCTATAGTCTAAAAACCATCTTTTTTTCCCATCTTCTTGAATATGCAAGGCTTCTTGAATAAACATTAACTCTTCCTTTGGTGGACCACTTGAATTCTAGTTATTTTCTTCTTTAATCTTAGATTTAGTCTTATTGAACCATTTGATGGTGTTAATGACTTGTATATCCTTTTTCCAGAAATTATTTTGTATTTTTTGGATATATGACCATGTTGGTTATAATTATATCATATAAGATTCATTTTGATCTCTGCAGAAAAATCACAATCCTTATATATATGACCAAATTAATTTCATGAGAAGAGTACACATTAAATACAATTCAAATTTGACCTTCGTTTCTCTTGATCATTACCTATCCATGAAATTTCATTATTGACGATTTTGTTGGAGCTAAAATCCATTTTATCCTTGGATAAGAGTAAAACTAAGTAAGTCATGACTTTATTTTCCAATTGTTCCTCCCTTTGGTTGATACCTTTAACCATCATAACTTGTAGATTCTTGACTGTTGCTTCTAGATATTTCACTTGGATTTTAACATCATTTATGATTGAATTAATGTTTTATAAAGTAAATAATAGTTTGTATTGAATACAAGATAAAACCTCTTTGTCAACCATTATAACTTTGATCACCTTTAAGTGGTTAAAATTGTAAGAAAGACTTGCTCTGATACAAATTGTTACAGGTACAATCACCAAGAGGGGTGGGGGTGAATTAGTGAGCTTAGATAATCCAACTTGAATTTAAATCATTTAAAACTCTTAATAAATTAACACAAGCATTTCATGAAGCATACATATCATTTATATCAATGAATAAGAGATACAATGTAAGATCAAACACATAACACATGACATATGTGAAAAACCCTATTTAGGGAGAAAGCCCACTAGAACTTGTAATTAAAATACTATATTATAATAAAAATAACCAATTTACACTATCTAAAATTGATAAAGGAACTACTATCCATTATTTAGTGAGAATATAATTCCACAAGATGCTACAAGACCTGTTTAGTTGAGCAACCACCAAAAATAGACTTTTAGCAAAGTTTACCTTGCATGGAAGCTATAACCCCTTAGATATTGAGAAACCAAAATAATATATAAGAACATAAAATATCCTAAACATGGATTTCACACTAATCTAATGGAGATACAAATTACTCAACTCTCATCAACTCTGCACACTCAATGCATCTAAAGCCACCTTTTAGGTCACCCTAGACCTCTTCATTCATCCTCAACCTAAAAGATAAATATTACGACATTAGAAACATGACCTATAGGTCATACACATACTCCTAAATATTATTTACTCATCAACTTATCTTCTAGGAATTTTCCTTCTCTTTCTCTCCATAACGTTCATACACACACACCTCTTACAGGTCTAGAAACCATCACCTTTGGTTTCACTATTTATAGAGAATTCAAGAACACCACTATATTGGTTGGCCATTAGACATGCATTATCCATTAAGGCTTCTCTCAAATTGATACATAGTTTAATACCATCCTCAAATGTCATCCATAGCATCCATGGTCACCCTTAAGCAACCACACCTTTCTATTAGGCCCTTGTAGGTCTTATAGGTCTCATGGAGATATATTCACCCATTTATCACTTCATAAGGAAAAATAAGAATATAAGAACACTTTAAAACTCATGAAACCATGAAACATGATCTATAGGTCCCCTTTAAATTTCAAAATCCATCATAAGACCCTTTTACAAACCCCAAATTAGCTTAAACACCTCTCTGTACACATAATCATTATAGAAAAAACATAATTGACTTATAACCCTTTATTAATACTACATATTACTGTTAAAAACCTCATAATGCATATAGATTGTCCTTATAGAGTCTAAAACATACTCCACTAGCTAGTTCACCTTTAAACCTCAAGATACCAACAAACACAACTCAAATACCCTTCTTGGTTTACTTGTAGAACATGCACAAAAGCACAATAAAATTTAAACCTTCATAAATTTGCATGTAATTTTTTTTAGATATTTAAATCTATGTTTCAAGATGTTCCTTGGTATCATCTACAAATTATCTTTTTACATGATGAGTAATTTTTGCATAGATCAAAATATATAGCATAAAAACTAAGCACTAGTTTTTTATTCACAAATTTAAATATTTAAATAAAAATGGTCATAATTAAACTTCAATCACTTAAAATACATCTAATTCCATCAATTATATTTGGACTTTAACTCGTAGTGTGGCATTGCCCAAACGTTAAACTTTGAACACTTTGCATCATCTCACTTCTTCTTGACATCTTGAAACAAACACTCTCTGATGATCTCTAGTATGTAGATCAATCATTATCTATGTTAAAAATTGAACACTTTGAACTCATTTCACTCAATATGTATCATTAATATTTATTAGTAAGAATACCTATTTCTCATCATATCTAAGAAGTATCTTGATCTTTACCTCTACCTATCTTTAAGCAACTATCACTTTGAGCTATTTGACTCGATACACACCATTAGATAAATATTTATGATCTCCCAAAAACTATTGGATATTCATTTGTTCCTAATCTATATCTCTTTCAAAATTGACCACATATGGGAACCATTGCAATATGCCTGGAAGGCCAACATTGGACCTCAATAAATTTTCTTATGCTTGAATACATGTTCTAAAAATTAGACCATATGATCTCCTCACATAGGAGAATCCAAAATTTTATCAATATTGTCCTCAAACCTTTGCATGTGAAATATATAATTCCATTAATCTTCTTACTCAATTTATTAGACCATAGAGCCAACTATGTCAAGAACTACCTAGAAGGCCATCTTTATACATACATATCTTATTATACATTTCATTATATGATCAAAAACTTATTATATAGTAACTAGACACAAAAATTAAAAAAACCCATATGATCAACTTGTTCTAAAATTACCACACATTCAAAATATGACTACATCAAAATGCATAGTTAGATTTTCTTGCCACATTGCAAATTTGGCTAAGTATGGAAAAACACTGTCAAACTACCTAGGAGCCCAACTTGTCACTTGCATATCTTAGGCTGCAGTTTGTTACATGACATAAAAAATAGCACATAAAAATAATAAATAAATTTGATAAAAACCATATGACCAACTCCATTTTAGTCATCCACACTTGTAAATAGTGACATCAATAAACTACCTACTCATATTTCCTACCACTAGACCCAAAATGCCTAGATGAAAATAATCACCAAATAGAATAAATACACTCATGCACACAAGAACTCAAATAATTATTTAATTTTTATATGACCCATTTCACATGATAAATCACCATAATCATCCCTTAATATCTCTAACCACGCCAAAACTAAAGATCAACTAGGCCTCCTTCAAGCATACTAGGACAAGCACATTGAACACTTTGTCATTATCACATAGACTATTGAGACACTTCATCCACTCACCTGGACACCTTCATGACATAATTAAAATTTATCCAACATATAATCCCTAATTTAAAATCATACAATTTGTATTAGTATCACAACATGTCCAAAATTAAATTATTAAGTGCTTAACAATATTTAACCTTGATATCCTTACCTCTTTTGGTCATATTTTCCATTTAGTTAACTCAAAATATCTACAAGAGATATAAAATATTGAAAACACTAATAAACATCATATATAAATCCTTATTTCATCCTTACCCATCTCTATTTTTCTTATAGATCCTATTAATTTAAGTATCAACAGTCTCTCTCCTATAGGGACAAGACAACACTAGGTAGATAGTGCAACAATGCAGTATTATCCACTAGTGTGGCCTCACCTCTCACACCCTAACAATCACTTTAAAAATTATATATGGTTTAAAATTTATTTATTATGCTTATAATAAGTTTCTTTTAATGGTAACATTATAAGTATACCTCTATAAAAGCACACCTAGCAACTATTTAACAATCATCTAACACTCTCTATTGGACTTACTACATATTGATCAAAAAGCCAATATTCCTCCCAATTTCAAGTTCTTTTGTATTTTAATAGTCACTTGCAAGTATTAATTCCTTTATTTTATGTCAAGGTTATTTTTTATCAAATAATTAATTCAATCCATCTAGTTACATTATAGTTAAGGAGTAAAATTCACACACTCACTCTAGGAGTGAGAATTACATTGACCTAATGCACATTTGGCATATATACACAAAACTTAGATTACCTAGGTTTTTCTGAGGACAACATGAATATTACCATAAACATTTTCTCCATTTTTTTGTATTTTTCTATCTAATGCATGTGCATAAAATATGGTATTATTTTTCCAAGTTTATTGCACAAAAAATCAGGACACAATCAATCAAAAAACCCTCATACCTAGACAAATGTACCACTTCAAAAAATTAATCAAAATCAATTAAGATTTGTCCATAGTAAAAAAAGAGACTTTATGGCCTTATCCTTAATTAAACCTTATCCTAACACAATTTTGAATCCTTCTTTTGGTCATGATGTAATTCATAGGACTTTTCAATGAGTTTTCACCAAGAATGAGCATAAGATATATTTGAGTTAAGGTTTCCATATCTCTTTCACAATTACTATTTATAGATCATTCCCATTTATGTAAATGATTTTGATATAAACTTACATTTTTTATATATTATAAATTAAATTAGATTAAAAAATTTAGTGCCATAATGTATTACATTTGTGAATCAAAATTAAAACATATAAATATTTTGGTGAACCTGTGATTTTGTTTTAAGAATACAACTTTTTTTTTGTTTCATTATTGTGTGATCTAGAGTTTTAGTTGAATTTATGATTTCAAAAAAATTAGAATGTTTTGATTCCTTAAAATAACATATTTCAATATTTATTTTCCATTTCTTTTCCATTTTCTTCTTATTTTTATAATTATGTTCTAATAGTTGTAAAACTACTTAGTTATAATTATTACAATTTACACATTATTATATTTATAGAAATCATGGTTTGAGGGGTTCTACCTCAATACGCATAGGTATTTTAAAACACTAAACACAACTTTTAGTTTCCACATACCTCACAGTTTATCAAAAAATGCCTAGGGTCCCTTGTTCACACTAAAGGATGTTTTTTTAGTTATTTGATTTGTGATGCACATGTGTGGATCCTATCACCCAAGAAAGTTATTCTCATTGTACCTTTAGAGATGGTATAGTGGACTACAGGCATAAATTTACCTTTATATTTAGTGCTTTGAAATATTATGCAACCTTACTCTACAAACAAATAAGTATATTTAAGAGCCCACACAATAATTCAAACCCTTGGCTATATCACTCATATACTGTGATTTTTTGCTTATATTGTATTTATAATAGGATCAATGATTGAATTTTTTTCTCATATGTTACATATGACTATGAAATTCATTTTTAAATTTGGTATTCCTTTTCAACATGTTATTCATTATGTTGTGGCATGGATAAAATGCAAATTTGATCATTAGGATAAAATGTATAATATAGACCCTCAAGAAATTTTCAATTCTTACTATTACAATATCACATACTTTACCAATTCTTCCAAGTGATTACCATCATAAAATGATAAATTTTTCACAATTTGAGTGCAAAAATAAATGAACAATTCACACAATATTGGTACCAAATGTCTTGCGTATGAAAAAGACACTATCCTTTGTGGATAACGTTAATTTGAACTATATATGAAGATTGATAGATTATGTATTTAATGTATTTTTCACATTTTATAATGTATTAACTAGCTATTTCATCCTTTTGTATATTTTTCCTATGTAAGGATTTATTCCAAATTGTCTATTTAGGCTAGTTCTATGTTTTGCCTTATTTATTTTTTCAAGAGGTTTTCTTTGTACTAGCATGTCATATTTATTAATAGCACTTGATTCAATTTGTTATATAATCAATTGTTTGTAGCTTCATGGGTGATGTTCTTGGAGTTATTAATTTTGAATCTTGGGTTTGAATTCTTGTTCACCATTCCTAACATGATAGTATATATAGAGGTGTTGCAACCATCCATTTATAAGTTTGTTGTTGCAAGGGTTTATCCATTTATCAAAATTTATTCTTGGTGTAGTGGAGGTGTTTTTTTATAGATCTTTAAGAATTTATTTAGATTTTGACAAATTTTTTGGAGAAATTGCATATTGTTTTTGTACAATATTGTGACTCTCTTGAATATCATTTTTTTCTCACATGCATGTCTAATTTAGAAAATTATTTCACTATTAGAATGAAGACTTCGATAGGTTTCCATAAAGTATTCATAATAAGGATTTTGAGTAGTATCAAAGTTGATATGGGGATATTAATTTTACCCTCTGAATCTAACTTCCTATGATTCTTTTATGCATGATCAAAAAGAAAAAAATAGATGTTGTATTTAAAGTGAAAAAAATAGATCAGCATGGAAGACTCATCTATGTAGAAGATTGTTTTTTTCTTTTCTTCAAATTTCATTCAAATTCAATTTTTCAGATATGGTCTAAAGAATTATATTTTTCTCCAAGCATTTAATTTTTGTGCAATGTTTACTTATTTGACCAATTTTAATGATGGGAAACTTGTAAAAACTATAACTTTTGAATCATGACTCGAAATCAAGTACTATTTTTTTTTCAAAAGTGTATGTTTTTTTAATTATCCATCCATTAGGTTCATTTATATTATAAATATTTTTAAATTATAAAGTGACAAATTTTGGGGGACCTACACTTGGTTAAGGTATTCATTAATTTCATCACGAGATGTTAAATTATCACATGGTGATTTGTATTTTTGAGAGGGTTCATATTTTTGAATTTGTCCTTACTTTTTGACAATGGATTCCTACTTATTTATTCCCCTCAAAACCTAAAACTAATTTTTTTAGAAGATAAAAATGTGGATACACTTACAGTGGAAAGGCATGTGGAGTGTTATGATTGGTGACATTACCCAATTTATAAATGAAGAAGTTTTTGATTGTATTACATCCATGCAAGATGAAGATTTTTGTTTGATTCACCTCTATGTTTTAGATAGTTTGTAGTGCTATGTCACATGTGTCACATCATCCAAGGAAGCTTGGGATGATATTATAGAATTATTTGAGAAGAATATTGAGTCTTCTAGGTATTTTGGACCCTCTTTTACTCTAGTCCTTATATTATACTTCCTTATCATCTTGTTAGTGAGAATTTATCTTTTGATGATGGCATTGAATTTTTTCAAGATTTGAGTCTTGATAGTGACATGGGTGAGACACTAATGACACTTTATTATCCTCCTCCTATTGAGGATTACATCTTTACTAGTGACATGGATCAAGATTCCTTTTCATTTTGTGAGGACATTCTTATTGATGGTGATTTAGATAAGGCATTCTTACCTCCTACACCTCTCACTATTCAACCTTCTTTATTTGTTAGTGATTAATTATCTTTTGTGATGGTTTGATTGAGGCACCTATTAATCCTCATATAGTTTGTACTTTTGTTATTAATTTCATTCATTGAGAGGACATGATTCTTGAGGATGTGGCACCTTCACCATCACTTTTGAAAATCATGGATAATACACCATCACTACCTTTTGAGGATTAATTTTATTATGTTATAATTATTGCTCATTCATCACCACCTCCTATTTTTTGAGAGAATATGTGTTTAGATGGTGATTTCCATGAGGAACCTATTATTATTACACAATCTATTTTGGATATTTTTGCTACTCCTAATACTACATGTATTACTTTTCACACTTTTTATCCACCTAATTATGTGATTGGTTCCTTTGATAAACATACTCTTGGATATGGATCTTGCATACTTCATTTCATGGGATACACTCATGGATGTCTTGGCAGACTCATACAAGGTATTACATCTTGTATTGGCATTGATATTTCTATATGTGATGTGTCTTTAGGACATATTATTCATAGCACTCAGGAGGAAGGTATATTAATGGGAGGAACATTTTATTTTTGAGACTATCTCATCATCTATGTAGATAATTCCTTATATTATTCCCATCCATGCAAGATATATAATATTGAAATTTGTGTGGGGTGAAATAAGTTGTCCATAGGGATTATTCCACATGAAGTACATAATTTTGGGATGAGTTTTATCCTATGGGTTTTATTCCTTTCTCCATTTCATGGATATATATTATACATGAGTATATCTTTGGGGCTTGCTATTGAGACTAATATTGTGGATATGCCATTATTTCTTCTATTACTAGCCCATAGATTCACTTGGGAGGTGTTAAAGTATGTATTTCATGTATTTATCACATTTTATAATGTATTATCTATATAATTCATCCTTTTTTGAGTTTGACCTGTATGAGGATTTATCCCATATTGGCTATTTAGGCTAGTTTTGTGATTCATCTTGCATATTTATGCAAAAGCCTTTCTTTGTACTAGCATATCATATTTTTGAATGATAATTGATTTAATTTATCTTAAAATCTATTTCATGTGGTTTCATATGTGATTTTCTTGGAGTTATCACTTCTAAATATTGGGTTGAAATTATTTCTCACCATTCCTAACAAAGATCATACCTTTTGATAGTACCTACTATTACAATATCCAATCAAAGTTAATTCCTATCACAAGAAGACACCAAAGAGCATGTGTATAACCTTTAGTGATTCATCCTCCTCACCCTAATTATACTTTTATTATTCAATCCATTCCCTTTATTATCCTAAGGCTCATATTAAATTCACATGCCCGTGTTGTTCAAACTAGTAGAGGGAGATAACCCTTACCTACCCCAACCAATACTTAAAATGTCCCTTCTCCACCTTATTGAAGGAAATATTATCAACCCAAGAGTTATAATATCTTTTTAGCAATTTCATACTAATCCAACTAATATTTCTATTATAGAGTTATTACATAATTTCCATATTACAAGGATATATTCTATGCAATATTGCAATATACCACTCTTCTCCTCGATACATAACTAACTTCATTCACTTTTATTATAAACACCTTCAAGGATATTGATGGTATTGTTAATTTTAATAAGAAGATGTACCACCCAAGCATATCATTTAGAAAAATATTCCATTATTCAATCAGGTTCAAATACATGGCAAACTAGTTAAGCGTGCATAGGTCAACAAAGGTTATTGGATAAATATTTGCATGTATGATTTTATACATAAATTGGTCTTCAAAACAATAGTCTTCAAAAATATGAGTAATTTATATATGGATTTTATATCACTCCCAAAACAATATTGGGAACTATGACATTATATTTTTTATTGGGTCCTAAAATAGTACCTAATGTTTTTCAAGTCATTCCTAATCAATTACAATATAATGTAATTTTAGGAAAGCCTTGGATTCATTTTATGGATATTATACCTTATACATTCCATAAATTCATTAAATTTTTGCATGAAACACATGAGTATACAATTTTAGTTGATGATGCACATTTTTGATATTATCACATGTCGTAATTATAATCTCATAAGGTCTTTATTAGACCATTTGAGCAACCAATTCTAGTTTCATAAATGTACACTTATGAGTTGAGTCAAGTAAAATAAATGCTATTCTATAGGTCACTCCTCCACAAATACAAGAAACTATCAAGGAAGTTACATAACAAGTTCTAATTTTTATGAACATAATTGAACTTACCAAAAAACATATACAAAAAGTGAAAATTAAAGAACCTAGTAAGGAATTACCATTATTGGTCAATTCATAGGACTCCTATTATAAAATTTAAGACTATTATAGAAGTGATGATGAGTATACACAATAATTAATATCTGATCAATTGTGAAAATTAAATTTTATTCCCATTGATAAATACAAATACTTATCTTAATATTTATTTACATCTATTAGAGTGGGCCAATATATAGATATTTTTCAAGATAAGGGAAAAACACCTATTTTTACTAGACAATGTCTACATAATAATTCAAACAACTACAATGCTATTTCATAGGCTCTATCAAAATTAGTTGATTCAGTCATTATTCATAATATAACGATTACATATCATAAGGAAAAGATGAAAAAACATAAATTCAAGTCTCAAGTAGGGTAACACTTAGAGGTAAATCCACTAAATGAACATAAATTGTTTTTCAAAAAAGGGTTTCTTGATAAAGTAATTTCATGAAAAGGATAAATGTTTAGGGTTATTCCTCAAAATATGGTTACAAAAGATGCAAAAAAGCAACATTATTCCTTTTTAGAGTATCTCATTAGGGTTAGAATATAATACTATGTCCCACTATCTAGCCATAAAAAGTTTAAAAATAAATCCTAACACATAGTTTATAATTTTTTAAAAATTTAGAAAAAGATATATACACTACATATTTGTATATATAGTATAAAACATTTTTTTTAATTAATTTCAATGAACTAAACTCAAGATATTTTGAGGAGAATATGATAGTGTATGTGGCCTCTTTATGCTTCTTCTCATATATCTTGGGTATGCTACACGACATCTCAATCAAGCTGTGAGACCAAAGCATTGTATATGATATATTAAACTACCAATAACTCTTGGTCCTAAATCATATTTAACTTTATTTCACATTTATAGTAATTTATATTAATCCAATGCAATCCTTAGAATATTATCACAAAAATTAATGGGTGCTATAGTTATTATTGATTATGATTCTCTAACATTCCATCAGGATAGGGTAACGATTATCATTTCAAAGTAAAATATAATTACAACACAAGATAAAAAAGAAGTGCATATTATAACCATGACATATAATGCATTTATGACTAATATACATCATACAAAACATATAATATAATACAATGGATCACATAGCTCTACACTAAGGAAGTCTATTCTAAATGGTATCTTATCACAAAATGAAGTAGGTGGATATACCCTTTATGGAGGAAATCCCTGGGAATTTTATCCTAATCAAACAATTGGTTAGCTACTCACTTATTTCTAATTGTACATAGATTATTTAATTTATTTACATTATTAATTCTTCTATCCCTTATTCCACTAGTCTTCTATCCTTTATATTTACCTTGCACATTAGGCTCTTGCCCTCATGATTTTTTAAACTAATTTGAACAATACAAAACTACTGTTTTAAAATAATTTCCATGCACATTATCATTTTTACTACTTCATACTACCATGTTATGGCTTTCATTGCATGTACATGATCATATTTTTCCACTATACATACCACATGAACACACTTTCCCATAGGGGTATGTATATTCTTATCTATCACTTATGTCACTTCATTTTCAAATACATTGGGGTAATATATATTGCCTTCCTCCTTGATTCATATGATTAATTAACATTGGGGATTGTTTAAATCCATTCCTATTTATTCTAATTTTCAATCCTTGCTTATTTAAAATTTCAGAATTTTTAATATTACAATTTAAATTCAAAAATACATAAAAAATCATATATTTATTAAAAACCAAAAAACCCTTTTTTTTTCAAATATTCAAAATTGGGACCTACAAGAATTTAATTATGTGCTAATTTACTTATTTCCATATGTTACTTATTTTAGGACAAGTAGATATCATGTTTCATTTTTCAATACACAATGCTTTTCATGGGGTATGTGAGCGTGATACATGGTATAATTTTACTTGGTTTTTAATGTTGGGATTTATTTTTTAATTAAAAACCTTTATATGTTTGGGGTATGTCATCCTTCTCGTCAAATACTTGAACAAATTGTATCTATCCATAGCTTCTCTACCATGTCAAGCTTTATATCATAACAAATGTCTTTCCACTCATTCATACTATACATTATATTACATACACATGTTATTTTCTAAAAATGATATCATTACATATGTTATATGTAGAATAAATTCATTTTATACATGATAAGTTGTGACTTTCTTGTTTATGATGTATGACCATTAGCCTTATTTTTTCATATTCTTTCTTATATGTCATCATCATGCCATTTATGTGTGGCCCTTGGACATGGATGCTTGTGTAATACTCATCTGTCCCTTGTATGTGGCTTTTGTGGCTTTATGTATGACATCCTATGAAAACTATGTTCCATTGTGTGACATTACCTATATACTCATTACTTGTTACTATGGTGCAGTGATTTATATTATGCATCAATTTTTTTATTAACTACTTTACTATTTATGTCATGATGTATATCATGAACTTTATTCCTATGCACTTCAAATGCTACATATATCTAACACATGTTTTATATGTATTTTAATGCTATAATCAATACTATGATGCAATCTATTTTAAAATTTTCACATGCTACTCAATAACTATATCTCTAACACACTTTAAAACAATTATTTTGAAATAAGTGACATGCAAATTATGCATCTCATCTCAAAAAGGGAAACACAATGGGATTATCTTGAGAATTTAATCCCTCATGAGTAAATTTAAAATTCATGACAAAATATAATATTTAAAGGTTTAATATACTTCAAAAAAAATCATATTATGGGGGAATATGTCAATCATGTGCACTCATTATCATAGTTACAAGTAGTTTCAAGTTTAATTGGATACATTATTACAAATACATGGGGCATGATAGTCATTCTTGTTCATGCTTATTAATTTAATTCTTCAAAATTCAAGTTTTAGGGTTTCAAAGGTACCAAGTTTCAAATAAAATCTAGATCTATAGTGATGTGATTCATCTTCAATGTTATAAGTGGGCCATATTAGATTTAGTGACATTCAACATCTATAGTTACAGTTTTAGTGAGTCACATTTCATGGTTCCACCCATTCAATTATACTAAAATAATAATATAACTATTTAGATGAGATTTTTAGCATAAAATATTTCCAAATCAAGAGCATTCATTGGGTTTCATAATTGAGGCTTGATCACTATCAATTTACCATAGGTTCAATATTTCTCCAAATGCCCCAACAAGTGGGAATGCACTTCTCCACTTTCAAGTTACAGGGTAATTATTTTACATACTATTTTAGAAGTGTTCTTTCTTTGATCTATTTTTCAAATCTCAAATTTCAAGTTATAAAATTTTAATATTTAAAATATTAACAATAACTACTTTTAGTTATATTGTTTCAAGTTTTTGTATCGAGGCATCTTACACAAAAAAACTCTACATCAAAATACAAAGTCTATATACACAATTAGGTACACAATCTATTTTGATCTA